>CAJVPK010000134.1:0-59236 GCA_910592015.1 Diversispora eburnea | reverse complement strand
ATCCAAGTAAGATAACAAATGATAACACAAGCAAAGAAGATCACATTAAAAGAAGTTTTGCAATGAAACTTTTTAATAGAGAACTGCCTGTAATGCTCAAAAGATTCAAGCATCAACTGATCTGACTTAACTCAATAAATTCTCATCCAACTCATAATACACAATTTTTATTCCTCATCTTTTTTTGATTTCCTTAACAGATTTAACAGATTTTGATTACAGCAATGATGGTTACAAGGATGATGATAATCAAGGTGATAACTGTCAATAAAAACTTGCATATGAATTCTCCCACAAAAATGTTTTCAATAATAATACGAATTAAGTTTGTCTATTTAATTTAATTTAAATTTATTATAAATTTTAGATAATTCAAAAAGATATCAACATACCAAAATGAAAGTTCTTCAAGTACTATAGATTTGGATTCTATTGAATCTATTACAACAAGTCATAAAATTTCAATTATTGATGAAGAAATTGTTAAAGAATTTCGGTTATAATAAATCAAGTAATGAACTTTTATCTGATCATCCAGGTCCTGCTACAAATGATAATGATCAATTATCCATGTAAGAAAGATTTAATAACCTGGAGACAAGATTTGATGAATAAAGACTATGTTGTAAAACAATCCCAACCAATGTTTAGTATTGTTTGGGAAAAATAATATATGTATAATTTAAATATTAATATGCTTTTTTTTGTTAATTTATATTTTGATTTATAATTTTTAGTTTACTTTTTATTTGTGTATTTATAATAAACAATCAGAAATTATTAATATTTCTTATTGAAACTTTATTTTTAATATGACTAAAAATAAATCATAAAATATAGGTAATTATGCAAATTTATCTTTACATTCAAATGAAAAACTTAAAGATCATTATTTTGACCTATTTTAGACCATTATTGGAAGAGTAAGTTGAATAAAATGCATAGTTTGAGCTTTTATAAGAATACCAATTAAAGTTTCAAATAAATGGTTCTGAATCAAGTGAGAAATAGAAACAAATTATACGAAGTCTGAGTGTAAGTGGTGGGATGATCTTAACTATTTCTATGATTAGATAAGATTGTATAAAATAATAATAATGAATATAGTCTTTCAAGACTAATATGAGAAAAATAAATATCAATAAGTACAATATACTGTAAGTGCATAATTTAATAATTATTTTTATTACTTTGTTAATGATATTTCACATTATTTACATTTTTTTTAGTCTATTTCAATCAGGAACATTATTTTATATAATTTGACTATAATTATTTATAAAAAAAAAATAGTTTGAGGCTTTTAAGGAAAATCGCTACTTTCTGGGGAACAAAATCGCTACTTTCTGGGGAATTAAATAGTTACTTTCTGGGTAATAAAATAAAGGAACTCGTCAAGAGATAAAATAGTATAGTATTGGTGAATTTTACGCAAGCTATTATTATAATTCAAGTAAAAATCGGAAATATTAAATGCAATAAATATTTCTTATTTCTTTATTCAATACAAAAAGGATTTAAAATGAATTTAATTAATTCAATGCATAAATATTATCTATGCTATCTCTTTATTAAAGATTTATCCTTTTTTCTTTCTTAGAATTTTTTATTTATTTTCTTTTCTCCTGTAAACAAATACCACAAATACATAATGCTGTCAACAAACTGCCAACAAAACTGCAGTTATTAGAAGTACCATTATAATATAGTGCGTTATGTCTTAACCCTAAGAAATTTTTAGGTTAACTTTAAAAGGCATCTATTTTCGGAAAAATTCGGAAAAATGAATTCACAAAAAAATACTACAGAAAATCGATAGCTTTGGTTTACTTACATATGTGCCAGAATTTTGATTGGATCTTATTTAAATAGTTATTAGCTTTAAAAATATGATATCCCTTACTAATGACCTTAAAATAAAAATAATAAAATTGAATCATAATTTTTATCAATAAATTTCTTTCTTTACGTGTTTAATGTAACCTAAATTTTTAAGCGAATTATACAGTATAAACACATAGATTTCTGTTTAGAAATTGGGACCAAAAAATTAAATCACTAAAAAATATCAGTAAACAAAATTGAACCATTGTTGTTTAAAGACGTAAAGCACCATATTAGCACATTTCCTATGTCATCTCCATAAATCCATGAAGAATGACGGTTAGTGTTTTCACAAGCGACAGTTGATGGTGGAAATTATATAACCCGTATGACGAGAAGAGTCACTGTATATATTTAATTATAATTATTCACACCAAAAATTTACAATTGATTTTTTTGCAAGGATCAGAAATAATATTTCAAATTTAATTGGAATAGTTGGTAAGAATGGAATGTTCTAAATCTTTTATCACAATATTTTATTAGGGTATGTTCCTTCGTTCCCTTCGAAATTTCTAGACTTAATTTAGCACATGCACAATTTTATTTGTTATACAACATTTACAGTTAACTTCGCTTCCGATAATTTCATATATAGATCAGATCCTTGGTTTTAATGGGAAATTTTTGTATTTAAAAACTTGTTAAACGCAACACTTAATTTGCGAAACGATGATTTTCTGCGGTGACTAAGACTAAATTCTGTTTTGGTAGATAAAAATTATGCGTCTTAAATGTGATGTCTATTTTTAATATATGATATATTTTTATTATTAAAATTTGAAAATTTATCACCATTGAAATATAATATGTTTTTGGCGGTCACTACTTAATCATATGATTCTGTGATATTTATTACAAAAATTCTGCGGTTTTCTGTAGATCATCGTCCCTGGTGAAGATATATATATATACGAAACAATCGATAATTTTTATTAACTCTCGTGTAAATTTACATCATATGACGGAAAATAGAAGGCTTTTTTATGTGCACAAACTGTATAAATGAAACTAATAAATAATTTATATTATCATGCTTCCACATGATTTATAAACAATTCGTGGAACAAACAGTTTTTATAAGGCTAAAGGATTTCGATAAATAAATAAATAAAATTAATGATTTGATTGCTCCAAGAAACAATATAATCGACTTATAAACTGTCACGAATTTGTCGCATAATAATGATCTCTTTTATCAATTAAACTTTCAATACCACTTTTGAAATATAGAACCTTTATTAACAATTAAAATTTCAGTACATCCTAGTGAAAAATAATTTAACACATCAGATTCAAATAATGGAACTTGATGTGACATTCTTGTTGGGTCATGTTTCGCAAACTCCAATATTAATTATGATAAATCTATTGATTCGCCTTATTCTTATCTCTGAATTTGGATAAACATAATATACATCATGAACATTATAAATATATATTATAACGATTTAATCATAGAGAGAAAGTTTCCTAGTTTCTTGGCTAATATTTTGATCATCGACTATTACTCAGCACTGTACTGAATTATATATAAACATAAATGCATTCACTCATTCATACAACTATTTAGATTTCTATTGAATGTGAAATAGCACTATTTGATAATATCACTTATAAGAACGATATTTGTCAATAAATTATACAAGGAATTGTAGGAATTGTACAATAACGAGAAACGGCTTTTGATCTTAATCAATCCGAATTTATGATTTATGAAAATTATTAATTTTTTCAAGTTTATTTGATAAAGTATGTTTCACACTTCGGCTAATTTCAAGCCTCATTTAAATGTTTTTCTTTTCATGTTTTAGTGGTTCCAAGACTGCATTATACCCATTCGGTTGATTTCGAGTAACCATTAAATAACTTTCTTTTCATTTCCAAGACTACACTGTCCATAATTATCTTTTCTGCTGATGTCAAGTACTACAGAAATGTTTCTTTTTTGCCTTTTTATAATAGCGATCTATTAAACTGACCAGTGAAAAATTACATATTTAAGTGCTTAAAAAAAATCTTTCCTATAATAAATAATTTTCTACATTTTCTACGTCTATTAAAAAATTCATTTTTATTTCTTTGTTCAATATTTAAAATTATAAAACCGATTTTATTTTTTTCAACCAAAAATATTTTCAAATGAACAACATAAATAATCTTCTCGCTAATATAAACAGAACATTAATCTTTCCTCCGTTATTTTCAATTGAAGAAGTTACCCACCATTTCAATTCTAGAAGGCCTTTTCGAAGTCACAAAAAATGTCACGGGCAAATGTTGTGCAGAATTTTTGTCTCTAGAGAATGCCAAAGATTGGGAGAAAATAATAAAATGATAATCGCTGGTGTAGCGAGTTACTTGTGGAGAAATTCAACAAGTCAAGAAAAATCTGATTATATCGATTTAGCTCAAAGAGTGAAAACCTTTAATATTTTTTAAATTTAAAATTAATGAACTTTCTTCTTTTATTTGGGATAATTTCGAAACTTAAACTTATTAAATCTAAAAAAAAAAATTATTCATTCAAAAACATAAAATAAGAAAGACGTGGCACTTTTTCATATTATTTTCGAAACTTTTAACGTTATTCTTAAAATTTCTTAAATTATTCTTTGCTTCCTTTATTCTTACAATATGGAACATTTGATTTGTAACTTATTTGTATAGAGAGAGAATGAAAATGGGTAATGTACAATTTATGGATCAAAATGAATAAAAGAAAATAAAATTCGAGTTAATTCTTTGGGTTTTTTTTTTATTTGAAAAATTAAAAAGAGAACCAATAAAATTTATAATGAAATAATTCGCGAGAATCTTGATTTAAACTTTAATTTTATCGTATTTTTAGATTGATTGTCTTTTCTTATTTTTAACTTTTTTTTTATAAAGGCTTTTACACTTTGTAGCAAATTGTTGATATATTGTTCTTATTACTCCAAGAGCTTGTATTATAAATCATAATATCCAAATAATCTAGCAATCCAAACAGCCATTTTCTGAAGAAAAGGTGATGATTTTGGTGGTTATGATTTTAATTTAACGCGGCAGGAAAAAAATTGCAAAGTTTATTCAAAATAAAAGAATTAAAGGATAGGATTAATAATTAGCAACAAAAGATTATTAAATAATAATTTTCATTAAATTATATATTTAATTATTATTATTAATATTATTACTTCATAATTTATTATTTAGTAGGTAGTGATTGAATTTTAAACTTTTTTGTTATTATTATTTTTTTTTATATGTTTAACTTTATTCGACTCCTTATTATAAAATATAATGTAAATTAATGCATGTATTGCCGTGTAATAAATTTGGCATACGAATAATATTGAGTTATTCAAGTTATTTATAGAATCCTATTCAAACGCTAATGTAAAATTATATAAAAAAGGGCATATATTTAAGTAAGTATGGTGTCACTCGAAATGGATTGTCGCTGAAAAAAAAAGAATATAATCTGTTGTGACTTCTAAGAAATTTTTAATATTAAATAATAATATAGTTTTCATTTGCTTATTTATTTTTTTTTAGCACTGGCACATTATCGGCGCGTGCATTACAATAAAAAATAAAGATGTATTGCAAAAAAAAAAAAAATATATATATAAAGTTAGAAATATTTATACGCAATTTACTTATTTATTTCGGTAATCGGTGCGATGTGAATATTCTCTAGAAATATAAAGTAAAATAATAAAGAAATGAAATAAAATGAAACCAAAAGAAATTTGAAATAAAAGCATAAATTAAAAAATATCAAAATAAAAATATCAAAATATAAAAAACAAAGTAAAAGCGACAAATAAAAAATAATAATCAATTTAAACTAACAAAATGATTTTAAAAATGATTAACGATGATGCGATATCAAACCAATAATAATAATAACAACCAAAGCAACAGCACAACAAGGCAACAACAAACAAAATTAGAAAAATGAGCGACAGACATCAAACAAGAAAATTAGATTAGAGTCAAAAATGGGGAAGAGAAGAATAAGAGAAAATGAAAGGATGAAAATGGCTCTATTTTGTAGTATGGAGTGATTGAAAGTATATTTTACATTAATAAATTATATGTATACACATTTCATGTTTCATGCACGAATCCCACAGAGTACCATTAAAATATAGAATGTAGAATATTTAATTATAAAGAATAATTAGAAGAAAAATAAAAATAAGAATAATAACTTTTAATAGTACTAAAAAAAGAATAACGAAAATTATTCGCTTTTCTCCAAGAAGTAACTTCCAAATTAAGGATCCCTTATTGTATTGTCCAGTTTAATACTAGTAGATTTAGCAGGTTTGTTTGTTTTCCGGCCAAACGAGCGTGCGTGTGAATGAATCAATGAGTGTGAGCAAAAGTGATCAATGAATGTATGAGAGTACGTGAGTAAACAAATCAATGAATGAGTATGTGTTTGAGTGTAAGTGATTGCGCGAGCGTGTGTACGTATGCTTGTTTGTTGTATATGTGTGTATGTTTTCGTGAATAATAAGAAAAGGTAAAATAGTTAGAAGCGTGAGAGATACATTAAATAAAACATAAATCAAGTTTTATGTTGGTTTCGGTATACCTTTTGTAGATTCCAAAATAAAAAAATTTCTTTCTTTCTCTTTTTTTTTTTTATATACCTTACTTATTTTCGCGTCTTATGAATTATATGCATAACTTATATAATTTAGAATTAATTATTAAATATAATTATCTACAAATGAATAAATTACATTTATAAAATATATGCATGTTCTGAATTATTTATAACCAATGCTTTGTTTTTAAGCTAACTTAATGAGTATTAATGTTTAAGTATCTATTGTGGATCTGACTTTTGTGGGGATGCTACTTATCTGTCTGTATAAATGAAGTAAGGTTATCATATATCTTTATTCATAACATGTATTCGTGGCAGATTCATGATATTCTTTAAAATATGTGTAGAACGTTAATAAAATTAAATACTTATTCATTTTTAATGGTAATTCATGACATTCGCGATATTAAATACACAAAATACGTCCAGAACATCGGATATTCGATGTTTTATGTCTAAAAAAATATCGCTTACATTGACATATCGTATTTCTTTAAATATCTCATGCATGATAATGACATTAGCAATTATAGAAAATTGGATATTTGATATATTCGATATTTGGATCGTCTGGAACATTGAATCCTCAAGTTCAAAATAGGAAATATTAACAATAAAATTTTGCTAATCCTATTGTTAATATTTCATTTTTTGAATTTGGCGGCATGTAGGCAAGGAAACTTAATATATTCGGTATTTTTAATGCATAGAATCAAAACGAAAAAAAAAAAATCGGAGACCAATAAAAGAACAAACCGTTTTTTGATATTTATGTACTTATAATATATTCGATTGATGCCACATTTACATACAAGAATTTACATTTAAATTCCACTAAAATCTAGTATTTCATTAAACTCTCATCCTCATTATTTTGATTATCTAATATTTTTAACATAGCATGTTTAACTACCTGCGTTTGGGGCATGGGGTTTATTGGTGACAGATATGGTCTTCACATGCTAAAAAACCAAGATAATAAAAATTGATATTCAACAGGTGTGACGAAATTTTACCATTTAAAAACATAATCCTATTATTATTTATTATTATTATTATGATTATTATTATTATTATTATTATTATTATTATTATTATTTAATAATAATAATAAATTTTTGGTTTATACGATTTAGAAATTTAAATATTTAATAATAATTGAATCCTAAATTACAAAAATTGTATCAATTAGTTTTTAACAGTACGTGTTTCTTACATATCGAATTCAAAATTCCGACAAATAAGGTAGGCTCTTTTTTATTTATTATATTCTCACTTGGGGATGCATTCAAAAATATATTAAAGGTTTGATAATGGATTTCCCTGGTAAATGTATTTTTTATTTTTTTTTTTGATATCTGAATTGATGATGGATTCCATGATGAGATCTTTATTTTTTTAATATTTGAGATTTCGAAATAACATCTTTATTTATTAAGGTCACTTATTTGATTTTTTCTTTATTATTTTTTAATAATAAATTTTTACAATTAATTTCACAATTATATTAAACAAACTATTGTAAAAGTAGTTTGTGCACAAAGTATACAGTATAAAGTATTAATTTAAAAGAACCTGAGTTAACAGTGAAGTAAATTATTGTAATGATATATAAATAAAATATCTCGGATCTTCAAAATATCTCAATAGTAATAACTATAATAGAAAAGGTAATAGAAAATAGACATACAAATCTAAGTTACCTAACTATAACTATTCTATCATTGGTAATAAAATTAATCCTAGATCAAACATTATTCGTACAATTGTAACAATTAGATAATGCCAAATTCATTAAAAAATATTCCAATATCTGCAACTACGAATATCTTTCCATGAAAATTCTTCAAACTATAAACCCAATTCTACAAATACTTAATATTTAGAATTTTCCCCGTATTCAAGAACTATTAAAAGTATATAATCGTCACCAAAAAATAAATAGCCGCAATTCTATAAATTCTCCTTTTTGAAAAAGTAGTAATCTAAATCATTTTCTATTAATTGAAATTTAATGCCGACAAATTCATTCATTTTGAAAAACTACAAAGATTGGAGAGCCACGAGTTATATTGGGAGTAAATGAAAATTAAACTATACATTTCAAATTTACAGCACAATTGAGTACAATTGCGGCAGCTGTAAGAATCAATGTAGAAAGCATTAGTTATTGTTTGTTTTTTAATCATCGTTTCAAAAACACCACCAATTGATTCTCCTATATTTAATAGAAATAACTCATGTTTGATGTTGAAGATATTGGCAGTCTTAAGTTTTAAATGGTCAGCTGCCCGTCGATATTATATTCATCATCTCATTCTATATGTTATAAGTTATTTCTATTACTATGCCATATGAACTAGACTCAATATGGTACTTAGAATTCGCATCTTAGTATATTCTTATACTGGACTGTATTTATTCGTTAGAGATTTTGTAATTCAAAGGAGAAATATGACATCGATATATAAATATTTATCATATGTTTGATCTAGTATTAGTGTTATTATCGTTATTAATGTTTATGATGCCGATTTTAGAGACTTTTGGAGGTATTTGGATAGATTTTGCATCTTTCAGAGCATTTATATATTTAGTTGCATGACCTCAAGCGGTCGGTCTTTTTTTGTCTTCTTTTCTCTCTCCCTTTCCGACCGAAACAAATTTATTATTATTGATGTTATTTTTATTATTATTATTTTTATTATTATTTCATTATTATTTTATATTATTTTTATTATTGTTACTTATTCTCTATTCAATCAATAATATTTTTTATTTATAATTATTTCTACTGAGATATTTCGAAGTTCCAGGACATTTTGTTTATATCTTAATTAGTATTTTAAATACTATTTGGCCATTCTTTGCATTCATGTTGAGTGCTGTAGTTGCATTTGGTTACGCTATGTAATTATAATCATAATAATTATAATGAATTTTTTCATTATTTAAACATTACTAATTTATTTTTTACTTTATTATATTTTATTATTATGATCTTAAGGTACGCGCTTAATTTTATTAATACGAAGAATGACACAATATTACAACCTACTACTTATCTAATCGATGGCACAAATACAACAATAACTCAGATTTTTAATAAATCTTCCCGACTTGATAATTATTATTCAAATTTCTTCTCGTCATTAGAAGCTATTTTCTTTTCGACCAATGGACGATGGGATCAATTAGACCAATGGGATTATCGTGCTGTGAAGTTTAACATTGGTGTTAATTTTTCAAAATATGTTGATTGCATTTATGAAGTAATTATTACTATAAATTAAATTGTATTATAAAAGTTACAAAAAAGAAGTATGGATTATAATTTTTCTCTTAATTATAAAGTTGCACATTTGATAAAGCAAATAAAGAAAGTCGTACAGCCGTTAATTAGATATCGTATTGGACTTGCTGAATATGAAGCTTTCGAAAAACATTTTAGAATAAAAGGTAACCCTCGATACATTTATTACATACCAGACCCTGATATGATTGATACTTGGCTTAAGGAAACCAAAAAGAAGGAAGAACAAAAATTACATCTTACGGTTGAAAATTAGATGAATTAACAGATCTAACAGATTTTGATTACAGCGATGACGATTATGGCAAAGATTATGATAATCAAGGTAATAACTAATAATAATTCTCCTGCAAAAATGTTTTCAATCCTAACACAAATTAAGTTTATTAATGATAATACAATCTGTCAGGAATATTCATCTAAAAATTATAAAGGTAATTCTTCAAAAAATCACTGAGAAAATATCTAATATTGTATTTTTAATATATTATTATTTAAACAATTATAAATTTCACATTTTGAATAAAAAAAAAGTTCTTATTATGAATTAATAAATTGCATCTATTAAATTGCATCCAATTTCTTCAATGATCACATAAAAAGGATTCATATATTAAATAAATGCAAATGACAGGTATAATGAACAATTAAAATGTATTTAAAAAAAAATCTTAATTACAAACTAAGTTAAATGAATTTATGTAAAGTTAGATATTTGTATTAAGATTTTATGAAACATAAATTATCTCTTGACAAACTAATTTTATATTTATATATAATAAAAAAGAAAATAATAAACAAATTATATTAAGTATACTCGGCATTAAAAATCATCAATATCATCATCTAAATAAATAAATGAAATAATTTAATTTGACATAATGGTTACAAAATATAATATAAACATGTAATTGGTACTTACTAGTAACTATATGAGAAACAGATTCTGTCAATTCTACAAGTTCCTTTTCAAAATTAGGATCATTTACGGGTTTTGGAAGATTTGTGAAATTGAGAAGACGGCTGGTATAAATTGCTTGTGGATGTGTTTTATAATTAAGTGAAGTTGTAATTGTTGTATCAGTTGTTATCTGATTTTTAGAAAATGCTTCAGCTTCTTTAATTTGAATTGTAATTTCATTATTGTTATTATTATCATTTTTTTTATAATCCTGAAAGTGTTTATACAACTCTCTATATAATGTTTTAAAAGTGGGTCGACAGGAAATTCGAGCATCTCAACATCGCATAATCGTTTGTGTAATTAATTTCGGTGTGTGAAATGGAATTTTTGGTCGCAATCCATTACATATTTTTAAAGCTAAATTACCATCATGTGGCACATCAGAATATGGTTGAAAACCAGTAACTATTTCATAAGCAATAATTGCAAATGAATAGACATCAGCAGCCTTTGTATATTCTTCTCCACCTAATACTTCAGGAGCTATATAGGGCAATACTCCAAAAACATTTCTCTTTTGAGGATTTGCTACATTTTTCCCAATTAATTTACTTAACCCAAAATCTGAAATTCGTAAAAAAGAATTTATAAATTTAAATGATAATAAAACATTTGCAGGGTGGAAATCCTGATGAATTATGTCTAATCCATGAATTTCTCGAAATTTAAATGCTAAATCGCTTAAATAAAATAATTTCTGATGCCAAGTAACATTATTAACTTTATTATTTAAATAATTTCTAAGATTTCCATCTATCATATAATGTAAAACCATCATATACAGTATCTGTGAGTTTCTGGATCCTTTGTAATTCCATAAAAACGAATTGATGCATCTTCACCCATTATTTTCAAGTGAATTGCCATCTAAATAACATATTTTTAAATATTATATATTTTAAAATAAATTTTCATATTGATTTAAAGAATTAATTTACCTCATTTAAGAAATCTTCATTAATATCCCCAATACCATCAATCTTTTTTAATACCACTTCCAATTGACTACCTCTTTCACATAGTTGATTTTCAACATCCCACAATCGAATAAATCCGTCAATCCACTTAGCATAATAAATAGTACCAAAACCACCTTTTGCTATTTCTTTAATACCTTCAAATCTATCAAATGGTATCCATTCTATTACTTTCCATTCAGAATTAGCATTTAGTTGAGCATCTTGAATAAATTTATCTATTGCTTCATTTCCACTTGTCCATTTATCAAAATCATTTTCAAAATGTGTTGAGTTGCACGGTTTGCACCACCAATCATAACATTCTCGATAGCATTCTTCGCACATAGGCATTTTTTGTTCACTTATAGTATGCAAGGTAGAAGTTTTCTTTTTTTTTTTTCTCAAAAAAAAACAAACGAACGAATTTACAGCTGAATTTACGTTTCGAAGAAAAATTCTTTAATATGAATAAGCAGGTGTGGAATTGAGTAACAGCAGCACAACATTAATATGTCATGTAACCTCGACCAACTTTTTGCTATCAATTGTCCTTTTTATTTTTTGAAACTTTGCTTATAATTTCGTGAATTGTTTCACGATTTTGCTTCACTGAAAAAAATTAGAAAGTCAATAATAAAAAAATAAAATTAATAAAATTAAAATTGATTAGCTTTAATAAGATCTGCTTTTATTTCGTATAATTTCGTTCTGAAAACAAGAATAACATATAATCTTCATGTGGTTTTCTTGCTGATATTTACTATTCTCATTAGTATTACTAACTGTATCTGTTAATATGCAATTATATCAGGTATATTTGAATTAATTATCTTGTTTGATCACAAATATAATTTGTGAACAAAACTTTATTCGTTTTTATTGCACAAATTTCTAGAAAAAGAAATGATAAACATTAAACGAATATATCAATGACATTTTTAGTATGTTATGTTAATGTTGGTCATTTTTTTTTACAAATCACAAAAAATGTTTATATAGAATTAATGATGGTATTCGATATGCTAGCAGACAGGGTGCTTATTTAAGAAGTAATATAAAGTGAATATTAAATTTACTTCCATTAACTGTAATTGCTCACGAAATATGTTAAAAAAATATTCAAGCTTTCTTAATGAAAATGAAAATGTTTTCTCGAGTGAATCAATAGCTAGTTCCACAGTGAATGATTCTTTGTTTTTCGGTAGTTGCATAGCGATAAGTCCTGACAGTAAACAAATTGTTATTTTTAGTCCAGGTAAATTTAATTATTAATCATTTATTAATATTATACCAATCATTCTTATATTTAATAATTTTTTACTAATTTTTAATAATTTTTTTTTAATAATTTATAAAATAGAGACACACGAATTTGAGTTATATAATATTGATAATTTAAGTTCAAGTAAATCTATTTCAACACTTGAATGCGGAGTTAATGATAAACACCTTTGTTGGTCTATAGCAATATCTAATTGTGTGGACAATGGTAAAAATGAACGTTTTATTGCATTGTCTTGTTTTGATGCAAGAGAATTCTGTAATGATATAAAGTATGTTGACGATGAAAGTGACTTAGAATCTGGTGATCAATATCTTCGTCCTCAAACATGGGTTATCTCTACTACAGATGTAAATGAAATATATACTTCTTCAATTGGCGGTGTTATAAGATTTCTTGATAGCAATGATAATCTGTTAAAAAACAAGACAGTAATCATTATAGTTAATGCGTCAGGAATTTATAAAGAAACCATGAATAATATAAAAAGACAAAGATTCTTCTCACGATCATCCAATATCGAACGATTCGAATTACCCCACCAACTTTCAATTCGACTTCACCTTTCACGAGAGCATTGGCATAATTCATTAGAATTATTATATACAAGTATTATTAAAAATCATTTTATGGTGCACTCTTTTGAAAATCGAAAACAAATCATTGAAATGTATAGTTTAATTACTGGTGATCTAGAGATGTTATTTAAACGACATGAATCTACGGTAGCCCCCAACATAATCCGTGGTTTTCCAATCTTTGCCATCTCTCAAAATGAAAAAATTTTAGCATTCTGTCGGGGAACTACCAGCATTACATTATACTCTATGGATAATGGTTTAGAAACTGCTAGTAAACAACTAGAAGGTCAAAGAGGAATTTATAAAATTGCAGCAATAAATTTTATTGATAATGATAGTAAACTTTTAATAGTCCTTGAAGAAAATGAATATAAACAAGTAGAAATTCTTAAGTGTCAAATATTTGTAGTATGGGATTTATTTACCACATATGAAAATTCCATTCGTAAAATTAATTATTCTGAACCTCTAAACCCCCTAAAAATGGATATAACACATAGATTAATGAATTCTCATGGAAGTATGTTTGCGGTTAGAGATAGTGGAGAAATTTTTTCAGTGTTAGATCATAAAGATGTAGCGTTAATTAGATATTCCTCAGGGAAGGCAATAACTGAAATTGATATTACTACGAGTGACACAGTTTACTTGGATTCTAAGGAAAGTACTCAACTAATAATCAAAGGTGACACTATACAAGTATGGAAATATAGTAATACTATAGTGAAACGAGATCGAGTGTTAAAATACATCTGGGCTCAGAAAATAGCGATGGATGTTCAAGAATTAAGAATTGGAGAGAGAGAATTTGTGTTAAAAGTTTCAGTACCTTCTACTAAATTTTTTACATCACCAAAATCAATAATGATACATTGGCCAAATAATGTAAATGTTCTTGAAGGGGCATGTCGAGCCCTTTATGTATTAGAAGAGAAGAAACATATTGTAGCAGGTCAGGAAAATGTTAATCAAATTAAATATTTAATTGAATGTACACAAAGATTAGTACGAAAATATATTACAAAGTATGGAATATTTAGATTAACTAGTATTAGATATCCAATTATGAAATATCTTATTAAAAGTTACCAAGAAAGTTTAATCAAACATATTTTAAATGTGAAAATTAATAATAAACATAGTAATATATATATACCGAGATTATATAAATGGGCGGATGAGAATAATAATAGATCAACAAAGTCAGATTTACATCATGCTATTTTATGTATTCAGAAAAGAGGAGATGCTACAGTAATTTTAAAATATTTAATAGATTATTATACTGCTAATACTAAAAAATATAATAATTATGGTTGGATGTTTACCGTAAGCAAAGCAATACCTTTACTATATGATTATCATTTAAGTAAGTCATTCTTTACAACTTGACTATTTATACTAATGGATTATATTAATTAATAAACTATTTTTAAACTTCTTTTTAATTCTTCAAAAAAAGGTGGATTTGTTCAAGATTTATTAAAGAAACTATGTTTTGGAATTACCGAAGCTTACACTCCACCATTACATATAAACCAACATGATCAAAGGAAAGGAAATAACGCATCTGTAATACATTCTTTAGCAGTGAAACCATGTCTTGTATCAAAGCCCATAAGAGCATTCCTCCAAAAGCAATCTGAAAAGTAATTATTATTTATTAATCATAAAGACTAATATGTCATTTTTCGTCTTTCATTAATTTTCTAATTTTCTTTAAAAAATCATAAAATGGTATGTGTATGTGATAGGATTAAAAATCTTGAAACTTCGCATAATGATCGTAAAGTTTATATAGTCCCATTACCTGGTTTTACAGTATACCCCGATCCCGAAGACTCCGAACCCCAAGGTCTTGAAGGCTATTCGAAATTTTTTTTGGTTTCTACTTACACTTTTTCGAATATCTCTGTGGCAACGTAGAAAAGTTATTAATGATACTAAACAAATGAGTCCTTTCATTCGTGTTATTCATGAAGAGAAAGGGGATGAAATCTTTCAGACACCTACAATTATGGCAGTCTTGGATTTTAAATGGCCAGCTGCCCGTCGATATTATATTCATCATATCATTATGTATATATTATACGCTATTTCGTATACTATTTTATTTGAAGCAAACTCAATAATTTGCCTCTTTGTATATTTATATACTGGATTGTATTTAATTGTTACAGAAATTTTGCAATTAAAAAGAGAAGGATGGTATCGATATATGAATAATAGTAATATGTTTGGTCTAGGATCAGTGTTATTACCGTTAGCAAATAGTATAGTGAGATTTTTATATGGTCATCAAGTGCTCGTTTTGCAATTTTCAGTATTTAACTCTGTATCAGCGCTTACAGCTTTAGTTATGTGGCTTGAATTGGTAGGTTTTCTTGTCTTTTCTCTCTCTTTTTCTCTTTCTGGACGAAATGTATTATTTTTTGTAATCATTATTTATTCTCTACTTATTATTTTTTTTTTTAGTTATTTCTATTGAGATGTTTTGAGTGCCCAGGACGTTTTGTTTATATAATTATGAATATTTTGAACACTGTTTGGCCATTCTTTGCATTCATGTTGAGTGCTTTACTTGCATTTGGTCACGCTATGTAATTATAATGATTATAATGAATTTTGTTTTATTATTTTAACCATTACTAATTTGTTTCGTTACATTTTATTATATTTTATTATTTAATAATCTTCAGGTTCATTGCTCTTAAATATGCGGATAACCCAACCCCGCAATTTCCTACATATAAGATTAAAGACACTTCGAATTCAGACTTATACTCAAATATAACAATTTATCAGAATGTTAATAATTCTTATCGACTTGATAATTATTATTCACGCTTAGTCTCATCAGTAAAAGTTGTATTCTTTTGGACCAATGGACGATGGGATCAATTAGACCAATGGGATAATTATGCCGTAAATGTAATAAGTATTCTAGGAAGTATAATATTGGTGCTAATTTTCCAAAATATGTTGATCGCATTTATGAAGTAAGTTTATATTTTTTAATTATTATTATAAATTATAAATTGTGTAATTATTAAAATTCCGTAAAAGTTGTAAAAATTTTGGGTCATAATTATTTTTTTATAGCGGTTCGTTTGATAAAGCAAATAAAGAAAGTCGTATAGCAGCTCAGATATATCGTGCTGAACTTGTTGCAGAATATGAAACTTTAGAAAAACCTTTTGATAGTAAAAGAGGCAACCCTCAAAACATTTATTATATCCCTGATCCTATTATGATTAATATGATTAATATCTGGCTTATGGAAACTAAAAATGAGAATTTAGCTGAGTTAACAGATTATAGCGATGATGATGATGATGACGACGATGATGAAGATAATCAAGGTGGTAAGAATATTACGTTTCTCATAACATAATTTAAATTTATTTAAATTTATTGTAAATTTTATTTTAAATTTTAGATAATTCATCTTATTCAAAAAAATATCGAGATATACAAAATAAAGGTTCTTCAAATGTAATCAAAAATAATGAAACAATTAACAAAATTTCATTTATTGATGAAGAAAGTTTTCCGTTAAAAGTTGTTACTTCTAAGCCGAGGAAAAAATCACAGAGAAATTGTAAATCAGACAACAAATCATTAGAGGATGTCAGTTATAATAATGAATCAAGTGATGAATCTTCATCTGAAGATAATCCATGTCTTACTACAAACATTAATAAATCATCAATGCAAGAAAGATTTAATAACCTGGAAAATGAATTTAAGAAATTTAAAGACTATATTGAAACTTTAGAAACTTTAACTTAAATAACATTCGAGATTAGCCAAAAAGGAAAGGATTTTTGTAATGGGATTTGGGTATTTATCTTGATGAGGTTAAAAATATAAATATATATATCAGAATCTTTGTTTTTTATGATCTTAATGAAACAACTTTTTATATGAAGATTGTAGGTTTTATTCTTATTCCGGAACGAGATTATGCAAAATAAAGGGTGGATCTTATTAAATCTAACCAATTTAATTTTTATTTTTTTTTTTTTTTATTTTTTTATTTTATTTTTATTCTTTTATTTTTTACTTTTTGATTTTTGATTTTTCGATATTTTGATTTTTATTTTTTTATTTTTTTATTATTTATTTATTTATCATTTTTTATTTTATTTTTTATTTTAACCAACTGCAAGTATCTCTATGCAATAGAATTAACTAAAATAATAAGTTGGTCGAACATCTTAATAAACAAAAAACTTCTACCTTACATACTACAAATGTAAAGAACGCAATGAAAAATAATAATTTGATTATTGATGCGTGTAACTTAACACATTTCAAAAATGATTTTGATAAATGGACAAGTGAAAATGAAATGATAGATAAATTTATTCAAGACGCTCAACTAAATTCAAATTATTATATTATAATAGAATGGATACCTTATGATAAATTTAAAGATATTAAAAAAAATAGCAAATGATGGTTTTGTTCCATTTATTATGTTAAGTGGGTTGATGGATTATTATAAATTGGGATATTAAAAATCAACAATGAAAAGGTGAAGCGGTATTAAAAAGATTGTTATATTTTATATCAAATAATTATAGTCAAATAATTAAAGGATTATTTCTAATTTAATTTGATTTTATTCATTCAATTAATTCTTTTGTTCATACTTTCCCTTTTCTTTTTTAGATTTTTTTTCATACAAAAGCAAATACAATGCTATCGACAAACTGCGGTTAATACAAATACTATTATACATATATTGGCACATGTCCAAGAGAGACTCCATCATGTGTAAAATCTGTATCCATTTTCATAACCCCTGAAAGTACAAAGAAAATGTCATTTAGTGTTACAAAAGCGAGAGTTGGAAATTGTCTAAACAGGATGACGGGAAATTATCAAGGAAAACGAATCTTGTTTTTTGTTTAAGTTATTTATATTGCTAACCGATGTTAATTTATTATTAATTACTTTTAGAAATAATCAATTAAATATTTGTTAATGAAAGAAGATCAATAAGTCAATAACTTAATATTTAAAATATTCATAAATTTCGAATTTATTTTTGCAAATATATGGCAAGAAAGTTCTAAATATTTTGTCTAAATTTTAGATTTTATAATATGTTCTTTCGTTACTTTCTAAATCTCTAGATTTAATTTTACCACATGTATTCAATCATTTTAAAAAATAATCTTTACTTTGGAAAATATTTTATTAACAGTACAGTTAACAATGAAAATTTTCATGCATTATGGAGATTTCGGTTATAATTTTATTTCATTGATTTAGACTATATCTTGGAGAACACAATACTATATGGTTCTGGAAGCTATTAAAGGTGTGATATCATATTTATTTTCTCGGGTTTTAGAATGTATTCTATTATAATATATAATGTTCCTTCTATGTTAAAGGTAACTGATAAAATACAGATGAATAATAATTGTATGACAAAAGTTTCATGAAATAGAATTTCCTTTTAACAGATTATTTTTAAATAATGTATGAGAACATGGATTTAAGAAATTTAATTTTAAAAAATTTCAGAAATCGTAAAAGATTATTTATTTGGTTCAATAGGAAATTTTGAGGCGAAATTTGCGCTAATTTTTGTGCATTTTTTCCATTTATTAAGATTCACTCGCGATTTGCGAAGCACAAAGCGATTTTCTACTAATATTTTCTTATGATAGATAGAACAGTCTTGTCCATGGCCATGTAATTATATATGTTTCACCCCTTTATTACTAATATCCGCCGAGTTATTCCAGTTTATCATTAGACTTTTAAATTCTTTTAATTAATGTCATTAATCTTGATTTAGCATGATGATAATTCTGGCCTGTCGAGAGAATAATAATCGAGTCTTTCTTTTTTTTGCCAACTCTGCGTAATTTCTGAAATATTAACTTAAACACTATCTCCGAAATTCGATAATTGCCTTTCATTTTTAAATCTTATTAATAGATAAAAATGTATTATAAAATAATAAATTCATATTTTATATTACTCATTCACATCAAAGCAATTTTCACTGAAAAGTAAATTAGATATAAATTTTTTTTAAAAAAAAAATAAAAAATAAAAAGAAATATTATACGCGACATCTTATATTCCCAGAATACACATTTTGGTAAATTTATTTAAGATGCCAACTAAATGCAGATTGTAAAAATATTATAATAAAATAAAATTACTACGAGGGATCACGTTTATCATGCAATTTATAATTTAGAAGGGGAAAGATCTGACGCATCAAAAAATCGAACAATTATAAATAATGTTGAACCATAGCATCCAAACAAAAGTTATTTTCAAATATCAGTTTACTTGGATTCTACAGAAAGTATGCAACTAATTATTTCGCATTACACTATTTAAGTATGGAAAAAAAATAATATTATCATAGAATAACAAGGCAAGTGTGATCGAGTATTAGAATATATCTGGGCTCGGGAGATGTTAGTGAATTAAAGACCGGAGAACGAGAATTCATGTTAAAGATTCGGTACCTTCTTCTACATCTTCTACACATCAAAATCAACGACGATACATTGGCCAAATAATGTAAATGTTCTTGAAGGAGTATGTCGAGCCCTTTATGTCTTAAGAATGAAGAAACATATTGTAGCAAGTCATGAAAATGTTTATTAAAGTAAATATTTAATTGAATGTATACAAAGATTAGTACGAAGATATATTACAAAATATGGAATATTTAGATTAACAAGCATTAGATATCAAATTATGAAATATTTTATTAAAAGTTATCAAGAAAGTTTAATAGAGCATATTTTAAATAAGAAAATTAATGGGTAATATATATATACCAAAATTATATAAATGGACAGATGAAGGTAATAATAGATCAACAACTGAAATATCAAAGTCAGATTTACATCATACTATTGAATGTATTCAAAAAGGAACAGTAATTTTAAAATATTTAATAGATTATCATACTGATAATACTAAAGGATATAATAATATTGGTTGATGTTTGCTATAGGCAAGGCAATACCCTTACTATATGATTTTCAATTAAGTAATTTAAATTCTTTACTTTCGTTTAATTATGTTAATTAAATTAGTCGCTTTAAAATTGAATTAAATTTTTTTCTTTAATTTTCAATGTGAACTTGTTCAATATTTATTTAAAAAAACCATGTTTTGGAATTACTGAAGCTTACAACCCGCCATTACACATTAATCCTTATGACCAAAAGAAAGGAAATAACGCAGCTGTGATATATTCTTTAGTAGTAAACCCGCGTCTTGCATCAAAGTTCCAAAATACTCCATGGTTTTTCTTAAAAAACTATTTAAAAAGTAATTATAATCATGAAAATCAAAAAATGGAGATATTTAATTTTTGTCTTTTAATAATTGTCTATTTTTTAAAAAAATGTTATAAGATGGTATTATAGGTTTCAATCTTCACGCCGTAATCGCAAAGTTTATATATAGTCCCATTACCTGATTTTACGGTATGCCCCAATCTCAAGGTCAAAGGTCATAGTAAAAATTATTCAAAATATTTTTGTTCTCTATTTACGTTCCTTCGAATATTTTTTTGGCCACGTAGAAATGAAATTGATAATACTAAAGAAATGAGTCCTTTCATTCGCGTTATTCATAAAGAGAGAGAGAAAGGTTATAAAATTTATCAGACACCTACAATTATGGCAGTCTTAGATTTCAAATGGTCATCTGCTCGTCGATATTTTATTCGTCATATCATTACTTATATATTATACGCTATTTCATATACTATAATAATTATTTCACTTTCACTTTTATCTTACAGAGAAAAAAAAAGTACTCAAATTCTTATTCATTTAACAGTGAACCAGAAATAGTTAAAATAAACCCAATTATGAAATTAGCAATTTTGCTCTTTGTATATTTATATACTGGATGGTATTTAATTGTTACGGAGATTGTGCAGTTAAAAAGAGAAGGATTGTATCGATATATAAATATTTATAATCTGTTTGATCTTGGATCATTGTTATTACCGTTAATAAATATTATAGCAGCTTTTTTACATCATGATGATCTACTAGGTTTGAAAGACAGTTTTGAACTTAAACTTTTAATGGCGTTTACAGCTTTAATTATGTGGCTTGAATTGGTAAATCTTTTTTTGTCTTCTCTTCTCTTTTTCCTAGACGAAGTAAATTCATTATTGTTATTATTATTATTAACTTATATTTAGTTATTACTATTAAGATATATTTGAAGGTCAGGGACATTTTATTTATATCATTACAAGTATTTTAAACACTATCTGGCCATTCTTTGCATTCATGTTGATTGCTATACTTGAATTTGGAAACGCTATGTAATTAAGATAATTATAATGAATATTGTTTTCATTATTTTAAACTTTATTAATTTATCTTAATATATTATTCTTGTATTTTATTATTATAATAATTTCTAGTCTCATCGCCCTTGAAAATGCGGAGGACCTAGAAATTCCTACTTATATAATTAATATAATTAAAGACAATATGAACCAAAGCTTATACTCAAATATATCAATTTATCCGGATATTAATCTATTGTACTTTTTTGGTAATTATTATTTACGTTTCGCCTCATCAGTTGAAGCTGTGTTCTTTTGGACCAGTGACGATGTGATCTATTAGGCGGGAGTAATACGTAATTAACATACTAGGAAGCAAAATATTGGTGTTAATTTTCCAAAATATGTTGATTGCATTTATGAAGTAAGTATATTATTTAATTATTGCCATAAATTATAAATCATGCACATTCCAAAAGTCCTGTAAAATTGTAAAATTTGTGAAAATTTTTTGGATATTCTTTTTAATTCTCTTGATTTTTCTTAATTCCATAGTTGTGCATTTGATAAAGCAAATAAAGAAAGTCGTATAGCCGAACATAAATATTATGCTGAACTTGTTGCAGAATGTGAAGCTTTAGAAAAACCTTTTGACAGTAAAAGAGATGATTCTCGATATATTTACTATATACCTGATCCTGATGGGATTGATGCCTGACTTGCGGAAACTGAAAAGGTTGAGAAACAAAATTTACATCCTTTAGGTGAAAATTTAGCTGAAATAACAGATTTTGAGTATAGCGATGATGATGATAATGATGACAATCAATGTAATTACGATAATAAGAGTTTTCAATCCTAATTCTAACATGAATTAAGTTTTTTTAAATTTTATTGGATTAAATTTTAGATAATTCGTCTTATTCAAAAAAATATCAACATATACAAAATAATAGTTCTTCAAGTACTATGGATCTTGATTCTATTGAACCGAATACAACCAAATAAAATAATACAATTTGTAAAATTTCATTTATTGATGAAGAAATTTTTCTGTTAAAAGTTACTTCTTCTAAATTGAAATAAAACAACAAATCATTAAATAATGTCAGTAATAATGAATCAAATAAACCTTTATCTGCGGATCATACAGATACTGCTACAAACGTTAGTTATCAATTATCAATGCATGAAAGATTTAATAACCTGGAAAATGAATTTAAGACAAATTTAATAACCTGGAAATGAATTTAAGACAAGATTCAATAACCAGGAGGCAAGATTTGATGAATTAAATCAAAATTTATAAACTACAGTATATTGAAAACTAGATAATCCAAAATAGTGATGTTTTGTGGTGTTTGGGAAGAGTTTTATATTTAAATACAATTTTTTGTTAATTTGTGTTTGAATTTTTAATTCGCTATGTATTAACAATCAGATTCTTATTGAAACTTTATTTTAATTTGACCGAAAATAAATCGAAAAATATAGGTTTATTGAAAAAATATTAGATTATTATTGCCGTCACATGAAAATTCAATAAACAATCATTTACAATGATCAAATAGGAAGTGGGAATATTACAAATTATATAAATTGCCGATAATAATCTTAATATTTAAATAATTAAATATTATTGTCAAATGGTCTTGTCAAAGTGAATAATTTAATGATACTTTTTTAGTGCTTTATTAATGATATTTCATCGTAACATTCTTTAGTCTATTGTAATTTAAAAAGAAAAATTTCAATGAATAATCAAGAACATTATTTTATAATTGGTTACTGTTATTTATAATAAATAAAATAGTTTGGGCTTTTAAGGAAAATGGAAACGAAACAAAAAAAAATAAATAAAATGGCTGCGTGTAAAATAAGATTTATTCGAGAGATCGACAACTTGGAAATCAAAAAAAAAAACAACAAAAATAGTATTGGTGAATTTATTTTAAAACCAATTTTGCTTCATTCATTGAATCTAAAAAGGATGCAAATAAATTTAATTTATTCAAACATAAATATTATCCATACTATTTCCACCAGTTTCTTTATTATACGGCTCTCCCTTTTCTTCCTCAGAATTTTTTTTATATTTACTTTTCACACATAAAAAAATACCATAAACACATAATGCTGTCAACAAAACGGCAGTTATTACAAATACTGTTATACATATATTTGCACATTTTCTATGTCCATCTTCATAATTCCAGAAAGTCCAAGAAGAATTAGACCTGTTGTTGACGTAAGCGCGAGTTGATAGTGGAATTTGTAAAAACAGGATGACGAGAAGTATCAATAAGGGAAATGAATCTTTCGTCATGGTCTTAGTTATAGTCATTTATGTCGTTGTTAATCGCTGTAGATGATTAATTATAATTATAAATATATTCAAATCAAAAACATATAATTAATTCTTTAGAAATAATACAATTAAAGAATAAAAAAATTGTTTTCGAATTTTTTTTTTAATTTCACAAATATTATATTATAATATTATTTATTATTATTTAGAATGGAATGTTCTTTCGTTCCTAATTTCCAGATTTAATTTATCACATGCATGTATTTGTTACAGTACAGTTAAGGTTGATCAATAAAAAACGATAATTTTATATATGGATCTGATTTTAGAAAATATATCAACACTATAGGGGTATTATTAAAGGTATGATCTCATATTTATTTTCTATGTATTCTATTATAATTTATTTCATATAAGTAAAGCTACTGGTAGACATCTACTTTCGAGTCTCAGATTAAGGAATTAATAAAAATATTTCTATTATTAGGAAAGCTACCGTAAATTCGAGTTTTTTGGAGAGATTATTAAAGGTAAATGCGTAAATTTATCAACGATCAACATGATTTTTAAATATATTTTTAAGAAATGAATCTTCAATTTTTGAAAATTGAGATAGAATAATTTTACTGATATAATTTATCTAGCAACTTATCAGTCTAATGATATAATGAATAATAATTCGACCATAATTTAATAATTTAATTAATTTAAATTATTAATTTAATTGAAGTATTAATCAAAAGATAATTCTTTTTTTTTTCTTTTTTTAAAAAAATTTTAATTAGTGTCATTATTTTTATCGTGAATGCTTTCAAATCCCGACCATATTGATGATATTTTTTGCCAACTCTGATAGATAAATTTATTTATTTTTTTTAAAAATAAAATAGAATGAATAAAAAATGTTATTTCGTTTTAGAGAACCGTCTGACTCAACTCAACATATTTCAAAAATGATTTTGATAAATTGACGATGGGAATAAAACGATTAATAAATTTATTCAAGATGCTCAATTAAATGCAAAATTGTTATGATACAATAAAATAGACCTTATGATAGATTTCAATGTATTAAACAAAATGGAAAAATGTGATTTAGACTATTTATTATGCTAGGTGAATCGATGGACAAATAAAGAGGGAAAAATGGTCAATTTGAGTGGTTTTAAAAAAAGATTGATGTTATTGGAGATATTAATGAAGATTCTTTAAACGCGACAAAGTAATATTTTAAATTAATATGTAAATTGTTTGAAAATATAATATATTTAATACTATTAAAAAATATTACTCAAGAACAATGGAAACAATCTTATTTTATGGAATTACATAGATCTGAATAATATTAATTGATATAAGAAATTAATATATCTAAGATACCTATCTTTTACAGAAATTCATAAATTTGACATAATTCATCAGAATTCTTACCCTAGAAATATTTCATCACCTCATTTTAATTTTTATAATTTATGTAATGTATTTCAAATTCTGAGCTAAGCAAATTAATTGAATAGAAAATCTCCAAAGAGAAATGTTTTTATACTGTATATACATGCTCCTGAAGTATTAAGTGGGGAAGAATATACAAAGGTTACCGATTTTTCCATATCCTGATGTGCCACATGGTAATGGGTTAGTAATGGATTATGACAATTCTATTTCACATTCATAAATGATATGAGGAACTGGAATGCTCGAATTATCTGTCGACCTACTCTTGAATAATTATTTTGAGTTGAATAAATACTTTCGACTTGTAGCAATTGTATTAGCGAAAATACAATTCAAATTAAAGAAGTTAAAGTATTTTCTAAAAATCAAGAAACGACAGATACAACGACTACAAATCCACTTAATTACAAAACACATCCAATTTATAATTGTAGACTTCCTAATTTTCGAATCTTCCAAACTTGTAAATGAATCAAATTTTGAAAAGGATCTTGAAGAATTACCGAATTTTCTTTTTATATAGTAACTAGTAAGTATTAATCATATATATCATATTTTATTTTTTACTTCTTGATATTAATCTAATTATTTTTTCGTTTAGATGATAATTATATTGAAGATTTTGAAATATTAAAAATAACTTCAAAATAGTATATTTGTAAAAATTAATTAAGTTAGTTATTGGTGTAGACAAGAGATAATTTGCATTTTAAAAAATTTTAAAAGATATAGCACGAACTATTATGTAATTAAGATTTTTTATTAAATTGAATAAAATAGGTGATTAACTGTATTTTGATTTTTTGGGGAGATACAGATGAAATGAGTTCACCTAGGATCACATTACACGAATTAATCAAGGGATTCATACCACAATCATTAGTATTCAAAGTTAAATCAGTGTTGAAATCTAGAGAAAGGACCAGGGAAGCAATTATTGAAGGAATGGATAACTTCAAAGAGTACTTAAAAGACTACTGTAAGGAACGGTGTGAAAAAATGGCACTATGGGAAGCTAAAAATAATATTACAAATAGATTGAAAAGAAAAAAAAGGGAAAAGCTAATTTAAAAAAGGTGAGGGAAATAAGAGAATATAATGACAGTATAAAGTTAGTAGAAACTAATGAAGGGAAACACAGTAAAATAGAACAAATAGAAAAGAACATGATACATAAATATAGAATGTGGATTAACTTAGGATGCAAATATAATAATAATTATAGTTATATATATAACAATTACATCTGATGGGATTTTGGCCATCAGTTCCTAAGGTTACACTTAGGTTATGATGAGTTAGACAGTAAGATGTTATTTTTAGTCAGTTTCAATAAATGTAAAGTAAATTACATGTATCTTTAAAATTTATGCCTAATTTATTATTGGAACAAGACTCCATTAGATTCAAAAAAACCTACAGCAGGTTTTTCTCATGTGCCATACAAATATAAATCTGAGTTATCCAAGCATCTCTTATCCATTTTTCCCATTTTATAGTCTCATTTTGAAATTGTTAAAAGTCTAATCCTTGTTTCTGTATTTTTCCAGGTTTTCTTCATATTTCTTTAATTCCTCAAAAGAGTCTTCAGTAATAAATGATTCATTTAATACTCTCACTCTTAATTCTTTTCTCTTTAAATATTCTTTGGATTCTTTCACTAAAGTAGTGTTTCCTGCTTCACATGTTCCATCAATAATTACTATTGAAGTTTTTACTTGTTATTTCTTTGTTACTGTATCTTGAACTGATTGAATAACTGGCTCTTTTAATACTGACTTAATATCTCTTAATTTCCAGTCAGTCATTTTCCATGGTTCAATTAGTTTTGGTATTTTGTTTGTAATTGATTTGAAGCAATGAAAAAATTCTTTATTCATTTTCTTTTTGGTAATATTCTGTTCTCCAGTATTTTAAGTCATTTATTTCTAATTTTATTTCAGTTTCTTCAAGTATCTCTCTTTGAGCTACATGTCTTATTGATATGTCTGTTTCTTCAATATGTCTTCCAGGTATTTGCCAATGTTTATAAAATTCTTTTGTATGATTTTTCCTCTTGCTAACCCAGATCTTCCAGGAGTTAGGTTCATATAGAATTTTTGTAGTATATTCAATTATCTTCAGTTCATTAATTGTTGTTATGATTGCTTTTTCTACTTTTTGACAAGTAGAATATCCAGGGTTTATATAAGTTTTTCAGGACTTTCACTCTACATGTTACTATTCAATGTGGTACTATTCTTTAAATAGTATTAATCTTAACTCTTCAGCATACATATTATTATTAATTATCTCATTAAATGTTTTCCTGATTTCATTAAATTCTTTATCATTTATCATTATTTCTATTTCTCTATTCTTTTCCTTTTTTTTTTATTAAATCCAATGAAGTCTTGTTCCAATAAACTTTTATTAATAAATTAGGTGTAAATTTTAAAGATATATATAATTTATTTTACATTTATTGAGACTGACTAAAAATAACATTTTACCATCTGACTCATCATTGCCTAAGTGTAACCTTGGGAACTGATAACCAAACCTCTTCAGATGTAATTATTATATATATGACTACAATTATTATAATATTTGCATCCTAAGTTTATCCACATTCTAAATTTATGTATTGAGGTGGCACAAATGTCACGGAGAATGCTGTACAAGGATTGCAGAAGGTTACAAAGGTCACAGGAGATGGTAGCAAGATGACAGTGTTACCTGAGGATAAGTGTACTACCATCTAGATGACAGATTTCTCATCCTTGCACAACATCTTTCATCCTTGTGTGTCATCCTTGGGGAAAAGGAGAAAATATGTTTAGACGTGAAAACAAAAGGAAAAAGAGAACAAATTGGAAGGTATAAAAATAACCAGTGAAAAAAGGAGGAAAAAGAGATTCCTCTTCTTACAAAAAAATTTTAAATCATATAACTTTCTTACCTTAATAACAAATTTCTTAATAATTTTATCATAACAAATAATTGCATAACAATTTGAATATTTCATAATTATAAAATTTTTTTTTTTATAATAAATAATTTTCCAATAATTTTAGTGTAACAAATAAAACAGTTTCGAAATAATCCTAAAATAATAAATAATTTTTGTAATAGTTTTTAATTTTAATAATAATTTTGTGTATTGGAATAGCAATAGGAATAAGATATGCCAATGCAGTAATATATCCTTATTGATTTATTCTTTTAATAAATTTTTAATAAACTGTTTTACTCTTCTTGGCAAGTTATTTCAAAAAGTCTGTTTAATTTCAGTAGTGTACGAAGCAGTTAGTAAAGATACTTTTATTCCACTTGCTCACTCTACCTTCAGATATTACATGTAATTGCATTGTTTGAGTGTTAGTAAGCAGGTTTAGATCGACTGATTACCTGTCTTGCTGTGTTTTGAGATATTGTGTACAAGAGATAGTGTGTTAGTAATACATTGAATTATCATGTGATTGACCTAAACTTATTGAGACTGATTGGCTTAACTTTCCACATTGTTCTGCGCAGACCACAACAGTATCATTTTCTCTTCTCATCTTTGTATCACCTTTTATCATCCCCGTGATAATCCTTATGATTGCCAATTTACTTCGCCACAATATTATTAAAATTATTATTTAGAAAATTATTACTAGAATCTTTATTGATGATGATAAACTTTTGAAGAAAAAGAAGATCAGAAGGTAAAAATTCTAAGCAACAAATATTTGTAGTATGAGATTTATTTACCACATTTGAAAATTCCATATGTCAAATTAATTATTCCAAACTTTCAAATGGGTGTCACACATAGATAGAGTAACTCTCATGGAAAAATGTTTGCAATTAGAGATAGTGGAGATATTTTTTCATTTTTAGATCATCCAGATGTGGTGGCTTCAATTAGAAATCCTTCAGTGAAGGAAATGACAGAAATTGATATTACTACGCACGTTTATGATATAGATGGGGAAAGATCTGATGCATCAAAATTAGCAAAACTCGAATAATTATAAATAATGTTGAACCATGGCACCAAGAAAAAGATTATTTTCGAATATCAGTCTACTTAGATTCTACTCAAAGTACACAATTAATTATTTCGAATAACACTGTACAAGTATGGAAATGTTGATAAAATTAAATAATTGATTGAATGTACACAAAGATTAGTACGAAAATATATTACAAAATATGGAATACTTAGATCAATAAGTATTAGATATCCAATTATGAAATATCTTATTAAAAGTTGTCAAGAAAGTTTAATAAAAACATATTTTAAATATGAAAATTAACAGTGAAAATAGTAATATATATAAACCAAGAATATATAAATGGGTATATACAACTGAAATATCAAAGACAGATTTGTATCATGCTATTTTATATCAAAAAAGAGGAGATTCTACTATAATTTTAAAATATTTAATAAATTATCAAACTGATAATGCTAAAGAATACAATAATCATGTTTAGATGTTTACTTTAAGCAAGGCAATACCTTTACTATATGATTCTCAATTAAGTAAGTCTTAATCTTTACTTATTTAATTATGCTATGGATTAATTATATTAATTAATTAATCCCGAATTAAATATCTTTTTTTTTAATTCTTCAAAAGGGGAATTTGTTCAATATTTGTTCAAAAACCATGTTTTGGAATTACTGAAGTTTACACCCGCCATTACATATTATTCTTTATGCTCAAACGAAAGGAAATGACACAGCTGTGATGCATTCTTTGGCAGTAAAACCGTGTCTTGCACCAAAGTTCCGTAATACTCTATGAAATCTCTTAGAAAACTATTTACAATGTAATTATGATTATTGATTATAAAGAAGAGTTATGTCATTTTTGTCTTTTACTAATTGCCTATTTTTCAAAAAATGCTATAAAATGGCATTATATGTTTCGAATTTCACGTAATGAACGTAAAGTTTATATGGTCTCATTACCCAATTTTACAGTATGCCCTAACCACAAGGTCAAAGGTTGCAAAGATCACAGTGAAAATTATTCAAAATATTTTTGCTTTCTATTTACATTCCTTCGAATATTTTTTTGGCCACGTATAAAATTTTATTTATAATACTAAAGAAATCAGTCCTTTCCTTCACGTTATTTATGAAGAGAAAGAGAAAGGTTATAAAATCTATTAGACACCTTCTATAATGGCGGTCTTAGATTTTAAATGGTCAGCTAGCCGTCAATATTATATTCGTCATATCATAATGTATATATTATCATATGGGCGCATTTTTGGAATTAAAAAATAATAGGCAACACAAATCCCACAACAATAAATTTTTTCCTTAGCATTAATCTAAACAAAATAACAAAAAATAGAAAAAACAACTATATTGAATATTAGAAGGAAGAAATAAAATAAGTTGTCTAAGGCTGGGCAGTGGAAAAATTGTTTAGACAGTTATTTGTTTATTTGTTTAAACTGACAAAGTGCCGTAATTTATTTAATAAAGTCTTATAAGTTAATATGAGTATATGTAAAATATTGTGCTGAATACTTTTAATTAGAGGTCAAAAGGTAGTTAATATAATAAAGTTTTGAGTTTTTTTTACAATCTTAATCATTTTTTATTTTTATAGATCTCTGTTGATTCAATCACAATCAAGGATCTGAATAATCATAATTAGATTCCAAAAATGCGCCGATATGTATGCTATTTCGTGTACTATAACAATTATTTCATAGGGGGAATCAAAAATAGTTAAATTGTGAATATTACATTTGAGTCTATTTTAAATAAATTCTCTCCTTGTATATTTATATACTGGATAGTATTTAATTATTACGGAGATTGTGCAATTAAAAGAGTAGGATGGTATCGATATATCAATATTTATAATACTATGTTCGATCTATTATCAGTGCCTATTACCGTTAGCAGTTAATACAGCGAGTATTTTACATGATCATCAAGTACTCGATTTTCCCTATAACCCTGTTTTAGCTTTCACAGCTTTGGTTATGTGGCTTCAATTAGTCGGTTTTTTTTTTTTGTCTCTTTCGGTATAATATTATTATTTTATTATTTATCTATTCTATTAATCTTTATTTTATTTTTTTATAGTTATTACTCATGAGATATTTTGAAGATCCGGGACGTTTTATTTATATCATTTAAAGTATTTTAACTATTTGGCCATTCTTAGCATTCATGTTGATTGCCGAACTTGTATTTGATCACGCTATGAATTTTGTTTTTTTCGTTACTAAAAATGTTACTGATTTTTTATTTTATTTTCATTACATTTTTCATCATGATCATCTTCAGGTTCATTCTTCTTAATTATGTATGACTTAAGCTTACAAATTGCTACTTATAAAATTAAAGATTAAAGACAACGAATCCAGACTTGTATTCCTATTACTCAATTATACCAATTTTTTAGGATTTTGATAAACCTTTCCGATTTGATGATTACTATTCATATTTCATCTCATCAGTGGAATATGTATTCTTTTGAACCAATGGACGATGATGGAATCAATTAGACGAATGGGATAGTTGTACTTTAGATGCAATTAGTATACTAGGAAGTATAATATTGGTGTTAATTTTCCAAAATCTGTTGATTGTATTTATGAAATAAGTATATATTTTAATTATTAAAACTGTGTGCAATGTAAAGTGAAAGTTTTTGAAAAATTTTGGATCATAATTTTAATTCTCTTAATTTTGCAGTGGACATTTGAAAAGCAAATGAAGAAAGTCGTACAGCAGCTCATAAATATCGCGCTGAACTTGTTGTTGAATATGAAGCTTTAGAAAAACCTTTTGACAGTAAAAGAGGTAATCCTCGATACATTTATTATATACCTGATCCTGATGTGATTGACATTTGGCTTAAGGAAACTGAGAAGATTGAAAAACAAAAAAAAAGTCTTAAGGGTAAGAATTTGCTGAATTATCAGACTTAACAAATTTTGAGAGTAGTGATGATGATGATGATGATGATGATGGTGGTGGTGATGATAATCAAGATGATGGCTGATAATAAGAATTTCTCTTGCGAAACATTTTCAATACTAGTATGAAAATATGAATTAAGTTCATTTGAATTTTATTATAAATTTTAGAAAATTCATTCTATTCAAAAAAATATCGACCTAAACAAAACGGTTCTACAAGTACAATGGATTTGGATTCTTATGGAATTTTATTTTTTGATGAAGAAATTTTTCCGTTAAAATTTGTTACTTCAAAATTGAACAAGAAATCACAAAGAAATCGGAAAACAAACAACAAGAATGTCAGTTATAACACTAAAAGTAATAAATCAGGTAATGAATCTTCATCCAAAGATCATTCAGGTTCTACAACAAACGTTGATGATCAATTATCAATGCAAGAAAGATTAGCCTAAATAAAAAGATATAATTTTGATAATTAAAATTTAATTCGTGATTCAGCAAAAAAAAAGAGAAAATTTTCATTAAGAATCTATTTTTTGACTTTAATGAATCAATGACGAGACAAAAAATAAGGGTAGTCTTTCTATTTCTAAATTAAACCGAATTTTTAATTTACTATCATTCTTATTTTTGAGGCTTTAATGTGACCAAAAATAAATTATCAAGAGAGTGAATTCACAGTTTAATCTTCTTCTAAAATAACTCAACAAAGTGTGGAAATTTGGACAATCCTGGAGTAAATATTATAACGATAATAAAATATGACAAATTAAAAAACTATAATGCAGCAGCTATAATGTTTCAAAAGATGTTTTGGTATGACTATGACTTTGCATTCTTTGCATTGATAAAAGAATATATTGCGCTGGTAGGAAGTAGTAGAGAAAAGTATCGACAAGATCATCCGATATTGCAGCTAGAGAAAAAAAGCATTAGGAATGATAATGCTTATTGAAATAGTGTGAATAATAAATGTATGATGAACCTTAAAATGCTAATAAAATTGCTCACATCTGCTGTCATGCCATACGTATGTATCATATATTAGCCGTTCAAAAGTAGTAGAAATAATAAATAAATAAAACCATTTCTTTCAACTTTAAATTAATACGTAATCCTTTTTGTCTCATAACAAAAAAAAAAAGAAAGAAAACTAGTACCACTTTATAGATGTGCTTTAAATAACATTTAAATATCATTAAGAATTATTTGTATACAAAATATATCCGCTTATTATATACTCATATAATATCAAAGCTATAGTAATCAAACAAGTAAATATTATACAGATCAATAAGTAATATGACGAGTGAACTAAATTAAAAAAATTACATATAAAAAAATATAAAATTAGTTCGTTTACAAGTCAAGCTTTATAATAATATTTTACTTCAGATTCTATCCATTTTTTCCATTAAATATCAAAAATGAATGCCGTAAAACAATTAGTTATCCTCTAGTTCTAGTAATTACAAATACTTTAGAAATAGTAAACCCTTTTCCTAATCCAGATATTAATATTTACCCGCACTACAATATTATATTTGTTTGTTATGTTTGTATTATTTTTAATGCACAACATTTTCTTGCTATGAAGTCTCAAGGCAACTTAAAAAAAAATATATTTTATGCATTCAAATTTCTAATTCAGGACTTATTCTATGGATTCCTGCAGGCTGACAATCTCTGTATATAGATGTATCATTTATCAGATCTTTTTATGTTCATATCAATGGCATTTTTAGCATATATATATTTTTTTTTTAAAAAAAAATAATAAATAATAAAAGTCGGCATTTGATATACCCATTGATATATATACCAGAATTTACCAGTTGATGCTTGTATAAAAAAATATTATAAAAGTGAATATAAATTTACTTCGATTAAACTGTCATGTCACAAAACATGTCAGAAAAACATCATACAAGTTTCTTTGATGAAATTGACGAATTTTCCTCGGGTAAATCCATAACTAGCTCCATAGAGAAAGATTCTCTTTTTTTCGGTAGTTGCATAGCAATAAGTCCAGACAGTAAACAAATTGTTACTTTTAGTCAAGGTAAAATTAATTATTAATTATTTACTTTTGATAAATCTTTTAATCTTTAAATAAATCTTAAATAATGCATAAATATTTAAAATAATAGAGACCCATGAATTTAAGTTATATAAGGTTGATGATTTAAGTTCAAATGAAATTATTTACCCACCTGAATGTGGAGATAAAGATAAAAATCTTTGTTGGTCTATAGCAATATCTAATTGTGTAGACGATGATGGAAATGAACGTCTTATTGCATTATCTTGTTTTGATGCAAGAAAATTCCGTCATGGTGAAATGCATGATGATGAAAAAAATGGCTTAGATTTTGGTGATAAAGTTGATAACCAATACGTTGATAATAAAAATTACTTAGACTTTGACGATAATGATAAGAATGACTTAGAATATGGTGATGACGAAAGTGACTTAGAATATAGTGATGACGAAAGTGACTTAAAATACGGTGATGACTTAAAATACGATGATAACTGTCTTCGACCTCAAACATGGGTTATCTCTACTAAAGATGGAAGTGAAATATATACTTCTTTAGAATCAATTGGCGGGGTGATAAGATTTCTTGATAGAGATGATAATGATGATCATACTGATGAAAGCGATAGTGATGATAGTGATGATAGTCACCAACCATTATTAAAATCAAAATCAAAAAAAAGAGCTTTAGTAATCATTATAGTTAATGCTTCGGGGATTTTTAAAGAATCTATAAAAAAAAGAAAACTTAGATTTTTCTCGCGATCATCCAAGAGAGAACAATTTGAGTTACCCAAACAACTTTCAATTCGCCTTTCACGTGATCATTGGCAAAGCTCATTTGAACTATTACACATAAGTATTATTAAAAATCATTTTGTGGTATATTCTTTTAAAAATCGACAACAGATAATTGAAATGTATAGTTTAATTACTGGTGATCTAGAGATGTTATTTAAACGTTATGAATCTTCAGTAGCTTCCAACATAATTTATGGTTCCCCCATCTTTGCCATCTCTCAAAATGAAAAGATTTTAGCATTTTGTCGGGGAACTCCCAGCCTTACATTATATTTTATGGAAAATGGTTTAGAAATTACTACTAAACAATTTGAAGGTCAGAGAGGAATTTATAAAATTATTGCTTTAAATTTTATTGACAATGATAGTAAACTTTTAATAGTCTTTGAAGAAAAAAAAAAACGACAACGTGAAAATTCTAAGCATCAAATATTTGTAGTATGGGATTTATTTACCACATTTGAAAATTCCATACGTCAAATTGATTATTCCGAAACTAAGAAACCCCTAAAAATGGATTTCTCTCATAGATTAATGTATTCTCATGGAACTATGTTTGCGGTTAGAGGTGATGGAGATATTTTTTCAGTGTTAGATCATAATGAAGATGTAGCCTCAATTAGATATCCTTCAGTTAAGGCAAAGACTAAAATTGATATTCCTACGAGGGATCACGTTTATCATGCAATTTATAATATAAATGGTGAAAGATTTGATGCTTCCGAATTAGAAGAAAATCGAATAATAATGAATAATGTTGAACCATGGCATTCGAATGATTGTTATTTTCGAACATCAGTTTACTTAGATTTTGCTGAAAGTACTCAACTAATTATTTCTAGTAACACTATACAAGTATGGAAATATCGTAATAATGCAGAAAAAAGAGATCGAGTATTAGAATACATATGGGCTCGGAAAAAAGCAATCGATGTTCAAGAACTACGAATTGGAGAACAAGAATTTGTGTTAAAAGTTTTAGTATCTTCTACACCATTAAAATCAATGACGATACATTGGCCAAATAATGCAAATGTTCTTGAAGGGGCATGTCGAGCTCTTTACGTTTTAGCAGAGAAGAACCATGTAGTGGCGGGTCATGAAAATGTTAATCAAATTAAATATTTAATTGAATGTACACAAAGATTAGTACGAAAATATATTACAAAATATGGGATATTTAGATTAACAAGTATTAGATATCCAATTATGAAATATCTTATTAAAAGCCATCAAGAAAATTTAATAAAACATATTTTACATAAGAAAATCAATAGAAAACATAGTAATATATGCATACCAAGATTATATAAATGGGCAGATGAAGATAATAATAAATCAACAACCGAGATATCAATGTCAGATTTACATCATGCTATTTTATGTATTCAAAAAAGAGGAGATCCTACAGTAATTTTAAAATATTTAATAGATTATTATGCCGATAATGCTAAAGAATATAATAATCATGGCTGGATGTGTACTATAAGCAAAGCAATACCTTTACTATATGATTCTCAATTAAGTAAGTTAAAATATTTACCCTTGTTTAATTATATTAAATTGATTAATTACTTTCAAATTTGAATTAAACTTTTTTCTTTTAATTTTTCAAAAGGTGAATTTATTCAATATTTATTTAAAAAACCATGTTTTGGAATTACTGAAGCTTACACTCCACCATTGCACATTAGTCCTTATGATCAAAAGAAAGGAAATAACGCAGCTGTGATACATTCTTTAGTAGTAAAACCGTGTCTTGCATTAAAGTTCCATAATACTCTATGGTTTTTCTTAAAAAACATATTTAAAAGGTAATTATAATTATTAATCATAAAGATTATAAAGAGAGTCACTTTGCCTTTTACTAATTCACTATTATAAAAAATAGTATGAAAGGTTATAATAGAATTGAAGCTTCCCATAATGATCGTAAAGTTTATATAGCACCATTACCTGATTTTACAGTATACCCCAATCCCAAAGATCTTGAAGATCATAACGAAAACTATTTTTGGTTTCTATTTACTCTTTTTCGAATATCTTTGTGGCCACGTAAAAAAGTTATTAATAATACTAACGAAATGAGTCCTTTCCTACGCGTCATTCATGAAGAGAAAGGTTATGAAATTTATCAAACACCTACAATTATGGCAGTCTTAGATTTTAAATGGTCAGCTGCCCGTCTATACTTTATTCGTCATATTATTATGTATATTTTTTATGCTATTTCGTATACTATAATAATTATTTCGTATTCATTTAACGGAGAATCAAAAATAATTAATTTATTTAAAATAGATTCAAATATAGTATTAGCAATTTGTCTCTTTGTATATTTATATACTGGATGGTATTTAATTGTTACAGAGATTGTGCAATTAAAAAGAGAAGGGTGGTATCGATATATAAATTTTTATAATATTTTTGATCTAGGATCAGTGTTATTTCCGTTAGCGGATAATATAGCGAGTATTTTATATTATCGTCAAGTACTCATTATTCAATATTCGATACTTAACCCCGTTTTAGCGTTTACGGCTCTAGTTATGTGGCTTCAATTGGTAAATCTTTTTTTCTCACTTTCTTAAAGAAATAAATTTTTTAGTATTTTATTATTATTTTTATAGTCATTATTTATTCTCTATTTTAATATATATATATTATTTATAGATATTACTAATGAGATATTTTGAAGGTCCTGGACGTTTTATTTATATCATTCAAAGTATTTTAAGAACCATTTGGCCATTCTTTGCATTCATGTTGATTGTCATACTTGCATTTGGTCACGCTATGTAATTATAATAATTATAATGAATTTCGTTTTCTTTATTTTAAAACATTACTGATTTATTGTTAAATTTTGTTATATTTTTATTATATTTTATTATTTTAATCATCATCAGGTTCATTCTTCTTAATTATGCAGACGACTTGCAAATTCCTACTTATAAAATTAATGATACTTCGAATTCAGACTTATATTCAAATATAACAATTTATCAGGATATTGATAAATCTTCCCGACTTGATAATTATTATTCAAATTTCTTCTCATCAGTAGAAGCTGTATTTTTTTGGACCAATGGACGATGGGATCAATTAGATCAATGGGATAGTTATGCTGTAGATGTAATGAGTATACTAGGAAGTATAATATTGGTGTTAATCTTTCAAAATATGTTGATTGCATTTATGAAGTAAGTTTATATTTTAATTATTATTATAAATTATAAAATTATTTGAAAGTTATAAATTTTTCGAATTATAACTTTGATTTCTTTTAATTCTATAGTGGTACATTTGATAAGGCAAATAAAGAAGGTCATACGGTAGCTCATAGATATCGCGCCGAACTTATTGCTGAATATGAAGCTTTAGAAAAACCTTTTCGTAATAAAATAGGTAATACTCGATACATTTACTATATACCTGATTCTGATATGATTGATACTTGGCTTGAAGAAACCAAAAAGGATGAGGAACAAAAATTACGTCTTATGGGTGAGACTTTTGCAGAATTAACCGATTCAACAGATTTTGATTATAGCGATGATGATGACAAGGAAGATGATAATCAAGGTGATTACTGATAATAAGAATTTGTATATTAATTCTCTTTCAAAAATGGTTCAACCCTAATTCTAACATGAATTAAGTTTATTTATTAAATTTTAGATAATTCATCTTATTCAAAAAAATATCAACATATACAAAATGAAGGTTCTTCAAGTACTATTAAACCTAGAATAACCAAATGTTTTGATAAATTTGATAGAATTACATTCATTGATGAAGAAATCTTCGATTCCACAAAGAAATCACAAAGAAATAAGAAATCGAACAACAAATTATCAAAGAATAATAAATCAAGTATCAAAGATTATACAGATTCTACTATAAATGTTGATGATCAATTATCAATACAAGAAAGATTTGATAGCATGGAGAAAAGATTCGATGAATTAGAACAAAATTTAAAAACTATATTGAAGACACAAGAAAAATTTAATAATATAGAGACAAGATTTGATAAATTAGAACAAAATTTAGAATCTATATTGAAAAGCTTTAAATAATTAAATGATGTTTAGTGAATTTTGGAAATTTTCTATTTTTTTATGTTAATTTTTATTTTATGAATTTTAGTTTACAATGTATTTATGCATTTATTTATGTATTTACAATTAACGATTACATATCAGATTAAACAAATATATTTTTTGTCTTCTAATGAAATCATCATAATTTGTATTTAAACATTTATTTAAAACATTGAAAGGAGGGTAAGTTTAATAAATGCACAGTTTAATCTTTTCCATTACCCATTTATCAAATAAATGGTCAAACAAGAGGTGTGAAATAGCGATAAAAAAAATACAATAAAACAATTATTACCGCTTATTCGTTATTTCACATTTCAAGTTCAGATGCTAGGAAATTCTTGATAACCAATTATGGAATGATTGAAGACCTAATGAAATTCTCTCTTTAAAAAAATCAAGAATTGTCAATTTTCTGGTGCCTGTAAACTTTTCACTGAGATTGATTTTAACTCAAAAGGTGCAAACAAGAGCAAATGACTATTTTCAATTATAAAGAACATACAGAAATAATGTTTTTTATCTGGATTTATAATTGACAAACAAGTTATCCTTCAAGAAATAATCCATATGAATTTCAATTAATTATTCGAGGAAATAAAGACCAATAAATTTTGGTATTTAAGACGGTAAGTTAAAGGCACAGACGAGATTATTGGTAGATTCAATCCCTTTGCTTAGAAAAAAAGGGGTGGATAAAATAGATAAGACCTTTATATTTTCATTTAAAGATGGTAATTTTCAAAATCAATTCTTGGTGAATTCAAAATGAAATTACGTTTTTACGTATCCTGATGACAAAGATACTTATAGACCAATATTTGCATTCATGATGATATTGAAAAATCCATCTAAAAAAGCTTTTTTTTACTTTTATTTTTATAATTATAAATATGTGTAATAAGAATTATTTTATATTATAAAGAATTGAATTTCCAGTCAATTTGCCTATTTATCTGATATTTGACTTGAATCTGTTATATGTATTTCAAAAAGTTATGTTGTTAGATAGTATCAAACGTTGCAATATAACATTAATTTGCGTAATTAAATTAAACAAAGTTAAAAAATCTCTAATTAAATTCGCTAATTTAGTCGGGGAAATAGAAATTAGAATAAAATTGACTAGTTATTTTAGATACAAAATCAATTTATTCTTTGGTTTAATTGCAATCATATTATTTTTTTTTTGTATTTAAAGCTCTTTAAAGTCTCTCTTTTTTTTTTTGGTTGTAATACTTTATTAATTTTTAATTTGCAATTTATTTTATTAATTGTAACAATAATAAAAAAAAATAAATTAATTTACAGTATATTTATTCGTAATCATTGAGATTTAAAATAACTTCAATGAATCTAATGAAGATTTCTATGTCATTCTTGTTCCGAAACGGGATTATAAAAATAAGGATAGATCCATTTCTAAATTAATACGAATTTTTAATTTACTATGAATCTAAAATTAACAATTATAGCATACGCATTATTCTTATTGAGGCTTTTATTTTAATGTGACTAAAAATAAATTATCAGAAGAGTAAGTTCAAAGTTTAATCCTCAAGACCGATAGAGAATTTTGGTACAAAAGTTAATCCAAAATTCTTTTATAACTTGGCAAGTTTAATCCTGAAGTATATAAAATAATAGATATAATAAATTAAAAAATTATAATGCAGCAGTTATAATGTTTGATACATCTCAAACTCAAAATTTAATAGATGCTTTGGCACTGGAATGACAATCATCGACAGATCAAGCGATATTAACTTATTTGCAGCAAGTGAAGAAAGATTTTGTACTAAAATAAAAAGCATTTGGAATGGTAACGCTTTTTGCAATAGAGTGGATAAGAAATATGTAAATATTTGTGGTAAACCTTAAAATGCTAATATAATTGCTTTACATCGGCTGAGTAGTAGAAATGGCAACAATTATTTTTGTTTCATAAAGAACTAGTGCCACTTTATAGATGTGCTTTAAATAAGAAGGAATTATTAATATACAAAATAGTTATATCTCTCATCAGGAAACTTATTTGGCGAAATCTCCGTAATATTACGGCACCCACGTGTATCTTACGGTATTTGTACGAGGCCGTTTTAACTTTATACCAGCATCTTATGGCCTAGAATCAGGGCTTTTGATCGGTCATAAGAACACCTTAATCCCGCAAATCGCGTAATCTCTTCGGATTTTTTACGTAATTTTTACGCCAAAAAAAATTTTTTGATTAAGGTGTTCTTATGACCGATCGAAAGCCCTGATTTTGGGCTATAAAATGACAGGAATTTATCCTTTTAGCACCGATATCCGCCGATATATTCCGGGTTTAAAGTAAAAAGGGCCCGTATAAATACCGTAGGGTATCGTAATATTACGGATATTTGCGCCTAAAAACTTCCGTATGGCCTTATTATGTTTTCATATCATATAATCATATTGCATATCAAAGTTAATAGATGTTTAGTAATCTAAACAAGAAAATATTATACAAATAATAAAAGAATTCAAATAAATTAATATGTACTATTTGATGATATTCGATGAGTGAACTAAATTTAAAAATTACATTTAAGAAAAGGTATTCCTCACCCGAGTGAAATTAATTGCCAAATTGGATCCTTAACCTAGACCTGGTAATCATTTGGAAATCACATGAAAATAAAATTAATAGTATTTTTTTAAAATTAAAATCCATTTTTTTTACAACATTGATAAACTTTATAGTTCTGGTATTAGAAAAAAAAATGGCAATAAAATAATTTTTTTTTTAATGATGTGCTTGTTACTTTATGTAACTAAAAAAAAGATACATTTTCTATGGTTACCTGCTACTGCATCCTGATAATCCTATTTTTATTTCCATATAGGGTTCTTTGAATGTGCATATCAATGTCATTTTTAGTATGATTTTTTTTTATTTAATTTACTTCCATTGAACTGTCATGTTCACAAAACATGTCAAAGAAATCTCATTCAAGTTTTCTTAATGAAAATGACGGAGTTTCTTCGGTAACGAACTCCATAGAGAAAGATTCTCTGTTTTTCGGTAGTTGCATAGCGATAAGTCCAGACAGTCAACGAATTATTACTTTTAGTCAAGGTAAAATTAATTAATAATCATTAATTAATTATTATTTCGATTATTTTCTTTTAATAGTTTTTCAATAAATCTTTAATAATTCATAAAATAATTAAAATAATAGAGACACGCAAATTTAGTTTATATAATATTAATGATTTAAGTTCAGGTGAACGTACTTTTACACTTGGAAGTGGAGTTAATATTAAACATGGTAAACACCTTTGTTGGTCTTTGGCAATTTCAAATTGTGTAGACGATGATGAAATTGAACGTTTTATCGCTTTATCTTGTTTTGATGCAAGAGGATTCCGACATGATGAAATGCATGGTGATAACGAAAATGACTTAGACTTTGGTGATAAAGTTAATAACCAATATCGTGATGATGAAAATGACTTAGAATCTGGCGATAAAGTTAATAGCCAATATGTTGATGACGAAAGTGACTTAAAATATGGTGATAACTGTCTTCGACCTCAAACATGGGTTATCTCTACTAAAGATAGTGAAATATGTACTTCTCTAGAATTTGGTGGTGTTATAAGATTTCTCGATAGGGATGATAATTATGATAGTGATGAAAGCGACAGTGAGGTTAGTGATAATAGTGATCATAGCGATGATAGTGAAAATCCATTAAAATTAAAAAACAAAACAGTAATTATTATTGTTAATGCTTCGGGAATTTTTAAAGAAACTATAAAACAAAAAAAAAGAAAACAAGGATTTTTCTTACGACCAGCCAATACGAAACAATTCGAATTACCCGAACAACTTTCAATTCGCCTTTCACGTGATCATTGGCATAATTCATTAGAACTCTTACACATAAGTATTATTAAAAATCATTTTATGGTACAATCTTTTGAAAATCGACAACAAATCATTGAAATGTATAGTTTAATTACTGGTGATCTAGAGATGTTATTTAAACGTCATGAATCTTCGTTAGCTCCTAACATAATTCATGGTTCACCTATCTTTGCCATCTCTCAAAATGAAAAAATTTTAGCATTTTGTCGGGGAACTACCAGCATTACATTATACTTAATGGAAAATGGTTTAGAAATTACAACTAAACAATTAGAAGGTCAAAAAGGAAGCTATAAAATTATTGCTATAAATTTTATTGATAATGATAGCAAACTTTTAATAGTTCTTGAAGAAAAAAAAGATCGACATCGTGAAAATTCTGAGCATCAAATATTTGTAATATGGGATTTATTTACCACATTTGAAAATTCCATACGTCAAATTGATTATTCCGAAACTAGGAATCCCTTAAAAATGGATATTACACATAGATTAATGAATCATCCCGGAAGCATGTATGCGGTTAGAGATAGTGGAGATATTATTTCAGTATTAGATCGTGATGATGTTGAATCAATTAGAAATCCATCAGAAAGGAAAGATATACTAAAAATTGATTTGAAGAAATTTAAGATGAATGATCTCGACTATCATGTAATTTGTACTATAGATGGGAAAATATGTGAAAAAGATCAAATAATTATAAGCAATATTGAACCATGGCATCCAAACAAAAATTACTTTCGAACATCAATTTTCTTGGATTCTGCTAAAAGTACTCAACTAATTATTTCGAGTAACACTATACAAGTATGGAAATATCGCAATAATAACAATACCAACGAAAAACGAGATAAACGTCGTAATCGAGAATTAGAATACATCTGGGCTCGGAAAAATCCGATGGATGTTCAAGAACTAAGAATTGGAGAACGAGAATTCGTGTTAGAAGTTTTAATACCTTCTACTAAACGTTTCACACCGTCAAATTTAATGACGATACATTGGCCAAATAATATAAATGTTCTTGAAGGGGCATGTCAAGCCCTCTATGTTTTAAGCGAGAAGAAACATATTGTGACAGGTCATGAAAATGTTAATCAAATTAAATATTTAATTGAATGTACACAGAGATTAGTACGAAAATATATTACAAAGTATGGAATATTTAGATTAACTAGTATTAGATATCCAATTATGAAATATCTTATTAAAAGTTACCAAGAAAGTTTAATCAAACATATTTTAAATGTGAAAATTAATAATAAACATAGTAATATATATATACCGAGATTATATAAATGGGCGGATGAGAATAATAATAGATCAACAAAGTCAAATTTACATCATGCTATTTTATGTATTCAAAAAAGAGGAGATCCTACAGTAATTTTAAAATATTTAATAGATTGTTATGCCGATAATGCTAAAGAATATAAAAATTATGGTTGGATGTTTACCGTAAGTAAAGCAATACCTTTATTATACGATTATCGTTTAAGTAAGTCGTCTTTACTTTCTATACTTTATTTTATACTGTCTTTTATACTGATGGATTTATTATATTGATTAATTAATCGCTTTTAATTAAATTTCATCCATTCAATTTTTTAAAAAGGTGAATTTGTTCAATATTTATTTAAAAAACCATGTTTTGGAATTACTGAAGCTTACACTCCGCCATTACACATTAATCCTTATGATCAAAAGAAAGGAAATAATGCATCTGTGATTCATTCTTTGGTAGTAAAACCGCGTCTCGCATCAAAGTTCCATAATCCTCTATGGTTTTTCTTAGAAAACTTATTTGTAAGGTAATTATAATTATTAATCATAAAGATCACGAAGAGAGTTAGGTCACTTTGCCTTTTACTAATTCGCTAATTTTTAAAAAAATGATATAAAATATTGTAATAGGATTAATAGGTTCGAAGCTTCGCATAATGATCGTAAAGTTTATATAGTCCCATTACCTGATTTTACAGTATGCCCCAAAGACTTCAATCCCAAAGCTCATGAAGATCATAGTGAAAATTATTCAAAATATTTACTATTTAAATTTTTTCGAATATCTTTGTGGCCACGTAGAAAAGTTATTAATAATACTAAAGAAATGAGTCCTTTCCTACGCGTTATTCATGAAGAGAAAGGTTATGAAATTTATCAAACACCTACAATTATGGCAGTCTTAGATTTTAAATGGTCAGCCGCCCGTCGATACTTTATTCGTCATATCTTTATTTATATATTTTATGCTATTTCCTATACTGTAACAATTACTTCATATTCTTTTAAGGGAGAATCAAAAATAGTTAATTTATTTAAAGTAAGCTCAAATATATTATTAACAATTTGCGTCTTAGTATATTTATATACTGGATGGTATTTAATTGTTACGGAGATTGTGCAATTTAAAAGAGAAGGTTGGAGCAGATATATGAATGTTTATAATATGTTTGATCTATTATCAGTATTATTACCGTTAGCAGATAATATAGCGAGTTTTTTACATGATCATCAAGTAATCATTTTGCAATATTCAGTATTTAACTCTGTTTTAGCGTTTACAGCTTTAGTTATGTGGCTTCAATTGGTCGGTCTTTTTTTTTTTTTTTTTTATCTCTGTCTGTACTTTTATTATTATTTTGTTATTAATGATGTTTTATTTTATTTATAGTTATTACTAATGAGATATTTTGAAGGTCCAGGACGTTTTATTTATATTATTATAAGCATTTTAAATACTATTTGGCCATTCTTTGCATTTATGTTGATTGCCATACTTGCATTTGGTCACGCTATGTAATTATAAAATTAATGAATTTTGCTTTCAGTATTTTAAACATTACTAATTATTTTATTTTTATTTCTTTTAATTATATTTTGTTATTACTATCATCTTCAGGTTCATTCTTCTTAATTATGCGGATGACTTACAGATTCCTACTTATAAAATTATTGACACTTCGAATCCTGGCTTATATTCAAATATTACAATTTATCAGAATATTGATAATTCTTCCCGATTTGATAATTACTATTCGGATTTATTCTCATCAGTAGAAGCTGTATTCTTTTGGATTAATGGACGATGGGATCAATTAGACCAATGGAATAGTTACGCTGTAAGTGTAATAAGTATATTGGGAAGTATAACATTAGTGTTAATTTTCCAAAATATGTTGATCGCATTTATGAAGTAAGATATTATTTAATTATCATTTTAACTGTGTGAATTATAAAAGTTTTAAAAAATTTTTAGATTAAAACTTGATTTCTCTTAATCTTTAGTGGTACATTTGATAAGGCAAATAAAGCTGGTCATACAGTAGCTCATAGATATCGTGCTGAACTTATTGCTGAATATGAAGTTTTAGAAAAAACTTTTCATAGTAAAAAAGGTAATCCTCGATATATCTATTATATACCTGATCCCGATATGATTGATACTTGGCTTACGGAAACAAAAAAAGTTGAGAAGCAAAAATTACGTCTTATGGGTGAGAATTTAGTAGATTTTGATTATAGCGATATTGATGACGATGATGATGACGATGACAATGATGATGACAATGACGATGATGATGACAATGATGCTGCTGATAATCAAGGTAATTGATAATATGATTATTCTCTTGCAAAACATCTTCGATCTTAACATGAATTGAATTTTATTATGAATTTTAGATAATTTATCTTATTCAATGAAATATCAACATATACGAAATGATGATTCTGAAAGTACTATGAATTTGGATTCTATTGAACCTGTTACCATTGATAAAATTTCAGTTATTGATGAAGAAATCTTTCTTTTAAAAGTTGTTACTTCAAAATTGAACAAGAAATCACAAAAATCAAACGGAAAATTGTTAAAGAATAATAAATCAAGCAATTATCCTGATCCTGCTACAAATGTTGATGATCAATTATTGATACAAGAAAGATTTAATAACTTTGAAATAAGATTTAATGACTTAGAACAAAATTTAAAAACTATATTAAAAACTTTAAATAACCTAAATAATGATTTTTAATGATTTTTATGAAAAATTTATTATTATTAATATCTTATCCTTTTTTTTGTTAATTTGTATTCTATGGATTTTATTACTATGTATTATGCATTTATAATATCAATTTTACATACCAGATTAAATAAAAGTTATTTATTTTTATCTTCAAATGAAAATTCAACAATAATTATAACTAGTATTTATAAATATATTATATTTTGACCTATTTAATACCATTGCCAAAAGAGTAAGTTTAATAAAATGCACAGTTTAATCTTAATATTATTATTCATTGCATGTTTTTTAAAGATTCGACCAAATGGTCAAGCGGGAGGCCGAATCACTTGAGAAATGGAGTTAAAAATAAGTCAAAAACAACTCTACAACAATTTTACCGTTTATTTTTCATTTTCACACTTCAAGTTCAGATGTTATGGATAATGTCAAGCATAAGAAAAATTCTTGATAAATTATGAAATAATTTGAAAACCTAATGAATTCTCTCTTTAAAGAATGATCAATTTTTCAAAGACCAATAAAATCTATCATCCTTCCACCAAGATTGATTTTAACTCAAGAGTTGCCAACCAGAGAAAATGAACCATTTTCTACTATAAAGAACATACACCTTCTTCAAGAAATAATCCATATGAAATTCAATTAACACTTCACGGATGTAAAGACGGATTTGTTCCAAATTTTTTGGGATATTTGTGGCGGGTACGCTAATACAATTGTGACCGCTATTGTTAAAGGAAAAGACGAAATTATTCGTGGATTTAATCCTTAGCTTGGGATAAAACAATAAAGGAGTGGATGAGAATAAATAAGAATTTTATATTTTCATTTAAAATAGTATTATTCAAAATTAATTCTTATAAGAGTTAAATAAGATGAATTCCACTTTAAAGATAAATTTGTGCATATTTTAGAGGATATGAATTCACAATGGCATTAGATGTATCTTCAAGATAAGCTAAGTTATTAAAGAATACTATTTATAACAATCATTAAAAAAATCTATTCCTAGTTTTATAATGAGTTATCTAATTTAATAAGAATTCACAAAATAAAAAGTATAGTGACCAAAAGCATAATTTCATAAGAGATAAAAAACGAAGGAATGGAATGTTTACGAGCACAGTCCAAAATTATTCTTCGGATGTAGCGATGATGCATAAACTCTTAAAAATCTTGATAAATTTAAAGTTTGTACTTCAAATCTTTCTAAAATTACGAAAAGAAATTTAAATTCTAATTTAATGGCATTTAAATTTTTATAAAGTTATCTCGTGACTTTTTAGACCTTCTAGACAATAAAGAAGAATATAATGTTATTATTGAAGTCGACCAAAGACGAAATAAAAAAAAACCTTCACTGCATATTCGTCTGTCTTTAATGATAATATTAAGATTATCACTAAACCTAATATTTGCTCTAATATTCGAAATTATTCTCAAGTGAGCTTTTATGTAAGATATATAAAGTTAATTATCTAACAGATTAGAAAATTATCTAATTGTATTTAAAGCTCTTTAAAAAGTTTTGTAATGATTTTATTACAAAACATCTGAGCACTATTTTATATTTTGAATCCGCAGAATTACTTCTCTTCATGAATCTGCTTTAGTGTCAATTTTAAACGTAATGTCTTACACATGAAATAATAAGAAATTTGGGATTATATAATTAAGCGGAGAACTAACACTGAATACTACTTTACCGAGGAATTAGAATAATGGTCTGATGAAAACCTTATTACTTTAAAAACGACTCTACATCAATGCTTGCCGCTTATTCGTTATTTTTACATTTCAAATTCATATGTTATGGACAAAATTAAGCCATATAAGAAAATTTTTGATGAACAGTTATGGAATGATTTGAAGCAGCCAGCATCTTATACTGCCAGATCGACCAATAAAATCCATTATCTTTCCATCAAGATCAATTTTAATTCAAGAACTACCAGTAAGAGTAAATGAACCATTTTCAACTATCATTAATGAAGAACATACAGCAATGATTTCATCATGAATTGGTAATCAACCAACAATTTATTCTTCAAGAAACAATTCATATGAATTTCGAGAAATTCTTCGAGGAAGCATAGATGGATTCGCTCAAAGGACGTTTAGGAATATTTGCGATCATATCATAATAGATATGATAAATTAAAAATTTATGATGCAATAGTTATAATGTTTGATATATCTCAAACTCAACATCTAATAGATACTTGGTATGACTGTGCATTAATAAAAGAATATATTGCGTCGTCGAAATGAAGTAGAGAAAATCATCGACAAGATTACCTTATTTGGTTTATTTGGTAGAAAGAGAAGAAAGAAATATGAAAATATTTATGGTAAACCTTAAAATGTAATATAATTACTTTACATCGGTTGAGTAGTAGAAATGGCAATAATTCTTTTTGTTTCATAACAAAAAAAAGAAACAAAGAACTAACGAATTATAAATAGTTTGAGGGCTTTTTAAGGAAAATCGGAAAAGGTGAAATAAATAATTTTATTTTTTTTTTTATTTTTCAAAGTGCATTTTATTTATTTTTCTTTTTTTTCGCTTGGTCCGTAACCATAACCATAGTGTTAAGTCGCTGCATCAAAGCCTGAAGTTATGAGATGCACTTTGTGGTATGATCGATTTGTTCCTTTAACGATCACCAGGTCATTTTTTAATAGTGATGGTATTCAATTTTATAGAATTATTGACGAAATACATATTCAAGGTTAATTACAAAAAAAAAAAAAAATAAATGAAAATAAAAATTTATTTTCATTACATTGTCTTGTAATTATTGAAGCTACATACGTTTAAAATAATAATACATATTTAGAGTAAATGCGAAAAGCAATCTTGGTATGGTATTTACTCTATGAATAAAATAAAAAAAAAAAATGAATTTTTGATGAAATGTGCTTATACTTTGCGGCGGGTATGATCATTTTCGTAAAAAAATCATTTTATAGATTAATGTAATTAGATCAATTTTTTTTTTTTCACGTTGGAATTTTTTTGGTAAAGGAAATGAATGGATTTTAATAAATAGCTCATTGGTATAAAAATAAATTTTTATTTCTTGACATTTTTTCTTTATTTGAAAATAGATAAAATTACAAAACTTGTGCTACAAATTTAAAATTTAAAATTCCTTTTAGAAAAGTTAACAAAGGCACTTGATGTAAATTAAAGATTTTTCAGAATTAAATGAAAAATATAATCTATTCATTAAATAAAAAATAAAATAAATAAATAATAATACTTATTTCGATTAAATAAAAAAATGATACGCTTTGTCTTTGGTGAATTTTTTGAAGAATAAATAATAAAATATTTTATTTTCGTATTTTTGGATAATAAAATAAAAAAGAATAAATCATTTATTTTTTTCGCATTAAATTTTTTAGTAAATGATGATATAGAAAAATAAATGTAATAAAGATTTGCAAATCAAAAAAGTTTCCGTTTCCGAATTGAGAACACAATGCAATTCTTTACTACGTCAAAAATTCTATCAATATTTTTTTAAGATTAGAACAATAATTTTCTTCGCTATCAACTCGGATTTTTTTTTTAAAAAAAACGAAATTCATTTCTACGAAAGCTTGTTTAATATAATTGTGATATTTGTTGCAAAATTATTTTATTAAAAAAAAAAATATTTATTATTTTTGTGATTCTATCCAAGAAATAAATCAAGTAATAGAAATTAGGCAAGTGATACTAAATCGGATAAAGAATATAATTAAATACAAAAGAATCTAACCTTATTTATCTAAATTTAAGAAAATGTACTACCATTAATTAAAAATTCAAGTCTATGTTTATATACTTATTTGGCAAAAACAAGAAAATATTATGCAAATCAATAAAAATATACTATTTGAATGAACTAAATTAAAAATTTCATTTAATTCTTTTTAAGAAAGTTCGAGTGAAATATTAAAAATTTCATTTAATTCTTTTTAAGAAAGTTCGAGTGAAATTTAATTGTATGGATAGAAATTTTTAGGGTTAGGAAACTCTACATGTGTAATCTTTCGAAATTTCATGAAAATAAAATTATCTAATAACCATTTTTTTTTTTTACAATATTAGAAAAAATGGCAATAAAATAATATAATAAAGTCTCAAGGCTGAAACTTAAAAAAAAAAAATGAATTGTTTGTTACATTTTTCAATAGTTTATTCAAAATGTAAAAAACTACCTGCAGCTTGATAATCCTATATAATTTTTTTTTTTTTTATTTACATATAGGGCATTCATTTGTATATCAATGGAATTTTTGTATGATTTTTTAAACAAATAAGTAAACCGGTCGGTGCAAATACTATTAAATTTCCTTCCACATGTCAAAAAAATCTCATTCAAGTTTTCTTAATGAAAATAACGAAGTTTCCTCGGTAACGAACTCCATAGAGAATGATTCTCTGTTTTTCGGTAGTTGCATAGCGATAAGTCCAGACAGTCAACGAATTATTACTTTTAGTCAAGGTAATTAATTATTAATCATTTATTAATTATTATGTCGATTATTTCTTTTATCTTTAGTATTAGTTTTTTAATAATTTTTTAATAAATCTTTAATAATTCAATAAAATAATTAAAATAATAGAAACGCGCGAATTGAAGTTAATTAATATTAATGATTTAAGTTCAAGTAAACGTATTTTTACACTTGGAAGTGAATTTAATGGTGAACATGATAAACACCTTTGTTGGTCTCTAGCAATATCAAATTATTTAGACGATGATAAAATTGAATATCTTATCGCTTTATCTTGTTTTGATGCAAGAGGATTTCGTCATGATAAAATTCACGGTGATGACAAAAATGACATAGACTTTGGTGATAAAGTTAATAACAAATATGGCGATGACGAAAATGACTTAGAATCTTGCAATCGTGATGACGAAAATGACTTAAAATATGGTAATAACTGTCAAACATGGGTTATCTCTGCTAAAGAAAGAAGTGAAATACATACTTTAGAATCTATTGGTGGTGTTATAAGATTTCTCGATTGGGATGATAATAATGATAGTGATGAAAGCGATAGTGATGATAGTGATAATAGTGATCATAATGATGAAAGTGAAAAACTTTTATTATTAAAAAAAAAAACAGTAATTATTATTGTTAATGCTTCGGGAATTTTTAAAGAAACTATGAAACGGAAAAAAAGAAAACAAGGATTTTTCTTACGACCAGCCAAGATGATTAAACAATACGAATTACCCCAGCAACTTTCAATTCGCCTTTCACGTGATCATTGGCATAATTCATTAGAACTCTTACACATAAGTATTATTAAAAATCATTTTATGGTACAATCTTTTGAAAATCGACAACAAATCATTGAAATGTATAGTTTAATTACTGGTGATCTAGAGATGTTATTTAAACGTCATGAATCTTCGTTAGCTCCTAACATAATTCATGGTTCACCTATCTTTGCCATCTCTCAAAATGAAAAAATTTTAGCATTTTGTCGGGGAACTACCAGCATTACATTATACTTAATGGAAAATGGTTTAGAAATTACTACTAAACAATTAGAAGGTCAAAGAGGAATTTATAAAATTATTGCTATAAATTTTATTGATGATGATAGTAAACTTTTAATAGTTCTCGAAGAAAAAGAATATCGACAAGGTGAATATTTTAAGCATCAAACATTTGTGGTATGGGATTTATTTACCACATTTGAAAATTCTATACGTCAAATTGATTATTCCGAAACTAAGAAACCCCTAAAAACGGATGTCACACATAGATTAATGAATCATCCCGGAAATATGTTTGCGGTTAGAGATAGTGGAGATATTATTTCAGTATTAGACCATAAAGATGTTGCTTTAATTAGAAGTCCTTCAACAAAGGAAATGACTAAAATTGATATTATTACGGGGGATCACGTTTATAATGAAATGTATAGTATAAATGGGAAAAGGCCCGACGCATCAAAATTAGTAAAAAATCGAACAATTATTTATAATGTCGAACCATGGCATCCAAATGATGGTTATTTTCGATTATCAGTTTACTTAGATTTTACTGAAAGTACTCAACTAATTATTTCGAGGAACACTATACAAGTATGGAAATATCGTAATAATACTACTGTAGAAAAACGAGATAGACGTCGTGATCGAGTATTAGAATACATATGGGCTCGGAAAAAAGTAATTGATGTTCAAGAACTAAGAATTGGAGAACGAGAATTCGTTTTAAAAGTTTTAATACCTTCTACTAAGCGTTTCACACCACCAAAATCAATGACGATACATTGGCCAAATAATGTAAATGTTCTTGAAGGGGCATGTCGAGCCCTCTATGTTTTAAGCGTGAAGAAACATATTGTAACAGGTCATGAAAATGTTTATCAAGTTAAATATTTAATTGAATGCACAGAAAGATTAGTACGAAAATATATCAAAAAATATGGAATATTTAGATTAACTAGTATTAGATATCCAATTATGAAATATCTTATTAAAAGTTATCAAGAAAATTTAATCAAACATATTTTAAATGTGAAAATTAATAATAAGCATAGTAATATATATATACCGAGATTATATAAGTGGGAGGCATATGAAGATAATAATAGATCAACAACAGAGATATCAAAGTCAGATTTACATCATGCTATTTTATGTATTCAAAGGGGAGACCCTAAAGTAATTTTAAAATATTTAATAGATTATTATGCTGATAATGCTAAAGAATATAATAATCATGGTTGGATGTTTACCATAAGCGAGGCAATACCTTTACTATATGATTCTCAATTAAGTAATTTGAAATCCTTACTTTCATTAATTATATTAAATCAATTGGTTACTTTCAAATTGAATTAAATCTTCTTTTTTATTTCTCAAAAGGTGAATTTGTTCAATATTTATTCAAAAAACCATGTTTTGGGACTACTGAAGCTTACACTCCACCATTGAATATTAATCCTTATGATCAAAAGAAAGGAAATAACGCAGCTGTGATACATTCTTTGGCAGTAAAACCGTGTCTTGCACCAAAGTTCCATAATACTATATGGATTTTCTTAGAAAACCTATTTAAAAGGTAATTATATTAATACAGATCATAAAGAGAGTTAGGTCACTTTGTCTTTTACTAATTCTCTTTTTAAAAAATTGGCTTAAAATGTTATAATAGGATTAATAGGTTTGAAGCTTCACATAATGATCGTAAAGTTTATATAGTCCCATTACCTGATTTTACAGTATACCCCAAAGACCCCAAAGTTCGTGAAGATCATAGTGAAAATTATTCAAAATATTCTCTATTTGCATTTTTTCGAATATCTTTTTGGCCACGTAGAAAAGTTATTAATAATACTAAAGAAATGAGTCCTTTCCTACGCGTTATTCATGAAGAGAAAGGTTATGAAATTTTTCAAACACCTACAATTATGGCAGTCTTAGATTTTAAATGGTCAGAAGCCCGTCGATACTTTATTCGTCATATCTTTATTTATATATTTTACGCTATTTCTTATACTGTAACAATTATTTCATATTCTTTCAAGGGAGAATCATCAATAGTTAATTTATTTAAAATAGACTCAAATATATTATTAACAATTTGTCTCTTAGTATATTTATATACTGGATGGTATTTAATTGTTACAGAGATTGTACTATTTAAAAGAAAAGGTTGGCGTAGATATATGCTGTGTGATCTATTATCAGTGTTATTACCATTGGCGAGTTTTTTATATGAACATCAAGTAATCATTTTGAGTTATTCAATATTTAACTCGGTTTTAGCGTTTATAGTTTTAGTTATGTGGCTTCAATTTGTCAGTCTTTTTTTTTGTCTCTTTGTACTTTTATTATTATTTTATTCCCTATTCCATTAATATTATTTTATTTATTTATAGCTATTACTAATGGGATATTTTGAAGGTCCAGGACGTTTTATATATATCATTATGAACATTTTAAATACTATTTGGCCATTCTTTGCATTTATGTTGATTGCCGTACTTGCATTTGGTCACGCTATGTAATTATAATAATTAATGAATTTTGCTTTCAGTATTTTAAACATTACTAATTATTTTATTTTTATTTCTTTTAATTATATTTTTTTTATTACTATCATCTTCAGGTTCATTCTTCTTAATTATGCGGATAACTTACAAGTTCCTACTTATAAAATTAGTGACACTTCAAATCCTGACTTATATTCAAATATTACAATTTATCAGAATATTGATAAATCTTCCCTATTTGATAATTATTATTCAAATTTCTTCTCATCAGTAGAAGCTGTATTCTTTTGGATTAATGGACGATGGGATCAATTAGACCAATGGGATAGTTACGCTGTAAGTGTAATAAGTATACTGGGAAGTATGACATTAGTGTTAATTTTCCAAAATATGTTGATCGCATTTATGAAGTAAGATATATTATTTAATTATCATTGTAAACCGTATGCATTATAAAAATTATCTGAAAGTTATAAAGGTTTTAAAAAAAAAATTTTTTTGTTAAAACTTAATTTCTCTTAATTTTATAGTGACACATTTGATAAGGCAAATAAACATAGTCGTACAGCAGCTCATAAATATCGTGCTGAACTTGTTGCTGATTACGAGTCTTTAGAAAAACCTTTTGGTAGTATAAGAGGTAATCCTCGATACATTTATTATATCCCTGATCCCGACGTAATTGATAACTGGCTTACAGAAACTAAAAAGGATGAGAAACAAAAATTACGTCTTATGGGTGAGAATTTAGTGGATTTTGATTATAGCGATGTTGATAGCGATGATGATGATGGTGACGATGACGATGATGACAACGATGCTGCTGATAATCAAGGTAATTGATAATAATAAGTTTATTCTCTTGCAAAACATTTTCGATCTTAAGATGAATTTAGTTTATTTAAATTTTATTATAAATTTAGATAATTCAGCCTTTTCAATAAAATATCGACATAAACATGAAGGTTCTGAAAGTACAGTGAATTTGGATTCTATTATACCTGTTACTATTAATAAAATTTCAGTTATTGATGAAGAAATTTTTCTGTTAAAAGTTGTTACTTCAAAAATGAATAAGAAATCGCAAAAATCAAACAGCAAATTATTTAAGTATAATAAATCAAGTAATTATCCAGATCCTGCTACAGATGTTGATGATCGATTATTAATTCAAGAAAGATTTAATAACCTGGAGATAAGATTTAATAACCTGGAGATAAGATTTAATAATTTGGAGACAAGATTAGAACAAAATTTTAAAACTATATTGAAAACTTTAAATAAACTAAATAATGATGTTTAATGATGTTTGAGAAAATTTTATTATTAATAATACTATTCTTTTGTTAATTTGTATTTTATGAATTTTTAATTCACCATGCATTTATAATTATTAATTTACATATCAGATTAAACAAAAATTTATTTTTACCTTCAAATGATAAACATGATTTGATTTGTTTTGTGCTATTGTTAAGAGAGTAAGTTTAAAAAATACACATTTAATCCACTTAAATAATATTATTCATTACATATTTATTAGAGTGTTAAATAAATTGTCAAACAGGAGGCGTCTCAAATGAGAAATTTTGAGAATTTTCGCGCTTCAAGTTCAGATGTCATGGATAAAGTAAGCCGCATAAGAAAATTCTTGATAAATTATGAAATGATTTGAAAGTCTAATAAATTTTCTCTCTTTAAAAAAAATCAATAATAATTTTAGGAAGATAATTTTACTTGGAATTTCCTGGGGATCAGTAAATCTATTATCCTTTCGCCTCCAAGATTCATTTAACTCAAGAGTTTCCAACAAGAACCATTTTCTACTTTAAAGAATATACAGCAATACTTTTAATCCTGGATTGATAATCGATGAACAAGTTATTTGTTAAAAAATAATCCATATGAATATCAATTAATTCTTCAGGAAGTAAAGAAGACGGATTTACTCCAATAACTTTCGTGATTGGCAACGTTACTACGATTGTGGTCACTAAAGTTAAAGGTACAGACGAAATTATTGGTGATTTAATCCTTAGCTTGGGATAAACCAAAATTTTATACTATGAAAACAAATAAGTGTTTTTTTTTTCTTTCATTTAAAGATGGCAATATTCAAAATTAAATTCTTAGTAGAGTTAAAAAAGGTGAAATCTCCTTTTAAAGATATTTTGGAGATTTTCGAATCTATGATAGCATTAGTTGTATGTATCTAATTTTACTCAGGACAAGCGAAGTTAGTGTAAAAAGAGAAATCTATTAAAACAACTGATGGTAGATTTTCTAATATTGATTATCATTTAAGGATTCCGAAAGTAAAAATAATGACACTACCAATTTGACGACTCAAATAAATTTTACATTAAAAAAATAAATAATTTGAATAAGTTTATTTAATTTATAAATAATTATAATTAATTAATTTAAAATGTTTTCAATATTATAATAAAGTAGGGATAATTAATACCGAGAGATATTTGATTACGGAATTTAAATTTTTGAATTTGTAGTGCGAGTTTTATAATGTCAGATAATAAAAAAAAATTTATTAATTGTCTTGAAAATTGAAAGAAATATGAATATCATTTTTACAATTCAATTCTTTTTAACCATTCATTTATTTATTTATTATACTATTCAATTCTTGCGATTCTCTTTATGGATTTTCGATGGAATTTCGGAAAGAAGTTCGTTATCTCGAAGCTATGCCGGTTTTAAAATACAAATTTACAAGTTCACTATCTCTACCTATGTAAATCATTATCATAATGATTATTATATTTTATTAAAAATTATTTTAATAATGAATTAATTAAAAATAAATAATAAAATTAAATCGTGCGTGTACTTAGTTATAAAACTATATACATAATATTATTTTGAAATATATTTGGATCATTGTACCTGCAATATTATTTTAATATCATTTTACTTTTCTATAAAATTATATAATTCAGTGTTAAATTAAAACTATACTGTATCTTAGAATTTTTCTGATATTATTCATTTCTACTTTGGCGATGTCATAATACTTGCAATATTATTATTGTAAATACATAGTAAAAAAAAAAATTTTTATCATCAAAAATCATAAAAAAAATAAATTAGAAATAATTCATGTGCTCAATGGCATGAGTATTCGTTAGTATTATATAAATTGTAGAACGTAGAACGGATGACGTGGATGTATTAAAACTAGAATCTAGTTGCAAGGAATTTTGTCTGACATTTATTAGCCCAAACTATTTTTCGGATGTAACGATGATGAGTAAGCGTTTAAAAACTTGAACTTGATACCTCAAACCTTCTAAAATTACGAAAAGATATTTAAATTCCAAAAAAAAAAATGGCGTTTAAATTTTTAGAAAAGTTATCTCAAGATTTTTCAGAACTTCTTAATGATAAAGAGTGTTATTATTGAAGTTGGCCAAGAATAAAATAAAAAAAAACCTTCGTCTGTCTTACGTTATCGTTCATCATACTTTAATAAAGAATTAAAAACTACAGTTCCAAGTGATGATAATAATAAGATTTTTACTAAACCAAATATTTCTGCTCAGATATTCGAAATTATTCTCAAGTAGGCCTTTATAATATAATTATAATGCATTGATATATAAAGTTAAATATTTAGCAATTTATACAGATATATCTATGGCGGAATTATTATCGCTCTTTGCAAAATTATGCGGTCATGTGAAAATTTGATAATATAATTGATAGGTATTCGAATACCAAATAAA
>CAJVPK010000133.1:0-59492 GCA_910592015.1 Diversispora eburnea | reverse complement strand
TAAATGTCACGTGAACACGTGATCTTGTACTACTATTTCGTGACTAACTAATGTGTGCTACAGGCTATAAATATTTGTCAAAAGTAATTATTAAATTGTTACTATTTGTTACATGAACTAATATTAAATTCTAAATATCATTTTAAGGGTTATTATTATTGCAGGTGTTTTTAATATTATTTTATCATTATATTTTCATTCTGTAACAGCGTTTTATTATTATTAATCTCTTGTTCTTCTTCTTCAACCCCCATATTTTCATTTTCATCTTCCTCTATTTCGTAGTCTTCGTATTGTTGTTGCATTGTTTCCCATAAATGATTTTCAATTCTGTCTAGATGTGCGTTAATATCTATTAACATGTTTTCAATTTTTTCTACTCCATCTTCTTCTTTTTTGTTATCATTTTTAATATTACGATTGTTATTTTTATCATCTCTTCTAGATGATTTATTTTTGGCAACCTCTGCGTATGTTTTACCACCTGTTTGTTTGTTAATGGTATTATAGAATCTTGGGTTGAGTCATTTATAAATCGATCTGAATTTATCTAATCTATCTACATTTTTCTCTTTAATTTCGTTATCCTTTAATTTTTGTGGGCAGTCAATAACCAGGTGGTCAGTAGCATGACAACGGTGACACATTTTGGTTTGTATATCAACAATTCTAATATTGAATTCTCCAAATTTCCAGAAAACATTTAATGAGTTTTTACATGTTTCATGGTCTTCAAACGAGACAATTGCTTCACTTTTACATCTATATGTTCTTGTTCTTGGAATGTAATATGTTTTCGCTTCAATTTTTTCAACATGAGGCCATAACTCACGTACTGTTATACCATTGGGTAAACCAATAATTCTAGTTACATGTTCTTCTCTAGATTTAAGATTATCAGCTATTTTATCTATTTGTGTAATTCTCAAGGAGTCTTCTCCAATTATGATACTCCATTTTTCCATAACTTTTTTTGCATCTTCTTTTTCTTTAAAAATAACAACTGCAGATTGCCACATGTTATTGACTCTCATAGTTAATCTTTCTATTGCACCATATTTGTTTTCTAAGTCTTCTTTGAGCTCTTTGTTTTTCATTCCCAGCGGCACGTCCAACAGTTTCACATCATGCATGAGCTCCTTAATTGGATTTCTTCTGAAAATTTTAGCCCTATGCATGTAAGTAGGCTTTCCTGCATTTCCTCCCATATCGCATTGCTTGCCCTTTTCCATTTCTTCTTCATTGTCATATAATGCAAAAATTATTTTATTGTTCTTGAATATTTCAGTTTTTACCAGAACAACTACTGTTTCTTTTTTTAAAATTTTTCTAACTTTTTCTACTTTTTCACTAATATTTTTCCCCATAATTTTTTTTGCGTAAGTTCAAATTTTATATTTTTTTTCATTAAAGTTACTGCGTCATTCAGATTGGTAGTCGTTTTCTGTTTGGTAGGAGTCAATTGATTTGGTTTCTTCTTTTTCTTCATTGTTTTCTTTATTGCTATTTTTATTGATACTTTCATATTTTGTTTTCCCTTTATTATTAGTTACTCTTCTCCACCCTTGGTCATTGTTATCTTCCTCATTTGCAATATCTTCTTGTAATTCACTATTTCTACTTTCAATTTCTTCCATAACTTCTATGTTTGTATTGACGTTATCTTCTATAATTTTTTCATTTGTTAATATTACTATTTGTGAGTTTATCTTACTTCCCGATGCTTCAGCATTTGTTTCTTCCATTGGCGTATTATTTCTCTTGTTATTGCTTTTCTTGTCTGGTTTTGCCTTTTTCATTGTTGGGTTAAATTTAACTTTGCCAATAATGTTTGACTTCAGAACTGAATTGTCCTTACTTTTCTTATCCCTGGTATTTGAGCTAATGCTCATATTATTGAATGTGTCCGTTTATTATCAAAGGACAAATGGATGAACTTTTAATAAAATAAAAAATAAAAACTAAAAACTATTTTTGAAAAACAATTTTTGCTGTGGTTTTATTACAAAATTATTTGTTTCGGAAAGAGTTTTTTATTTAATATTAGAATTTTTTTAGTAATTACTTTTACATTTGGATAAATTTTAATAGCATTTTCTTGATATGTTTCTGCTATTTATTAGTTTTCGTCTCTTTGAAGATATTCTATTGATATATATATTATTAATATTCTTATATTACAAAATAAAATTGTATAGGTTAAGTAATAGTATTACAAAAATTAATGTACTTGATATAATAACAGAATAAATTATAGAAAGATATAAATATATCATTTTTAAGTATTTTATAAGTTTATGTTAAAGTTAATGAAGTATTTTTAAAAGTAAATAAAGTATAAAATATATTTATTTACTTTTTAAGTCATAAATAAAGTCGACGCAAGCCAATAAATATTATTAAATATATTTTAAATTATTATCTTTTATTTGATGTATTTTGATATAACAATAACAAAAATACAAAGATATAAATTTATTTTTTTTCAAAGAGTTTCGTATGGATTATTTAAAAAAAGTAAAAGTAGTTATTCTGAAAATAAACAAAAGAATACATAGTTAAATAATAAGTTATATGAGATAACTGATCTTATTACACAAACAAAAAACATTAACCTTTGTAGAAAATTTGAAACAATAATCAATGATATGAAAAATATTGATGTCGATCAAAATACAGCGATATAAACTTTGAAAGATATTTGTTAATAATACAATATCAATCAAAATTGTTACAAAGGATATTAGCAATATAGTTAGAACTCATTATAACTTGTTATGCATAGGTTTATTTATAATAAATATAGAAATTCAATTAACTACTATTGTATCTTGCGTGTAATGTATAATTTTAAACTTGTTGAAAGTGTACAATTTTATAGAAATAGAAATTATATATTTGTATTATTTATATTATATTATAAAATCTATATTATAATTATATATCAATAAAATTTCATCTTATATATAATACAATATTTTACTTTTGATTTGTTTCAAAAAGTATTCATATTTATTTTTTAAAATAATAGATAATATTTTTCAATATGTAAAGATTTAATTAATAAATTTTTAATAAATCTATAGACAATATACACAATGCGTTGTAATATAATAAATAATATATCACTAATAACTTATTTAATCACCAGGAAATTTTTGAGTGCAAATATATCCAGATAAATTTATATACAAATATATGTGGATATATGTGGATATATTCAGATAAATTTACGTAAATATATCTAGATAAATTCGCATATCAGATAAATTCACATAAATTCGTAATATATCTAGATATATGTAAATATATTTGAATAAATTTGTAAATATATGGGTATACAGATGAACTGTATGGTACGAACACTATTTTGTACTGTATGAATAGTGACTTGTATGATTTATTTGTGACTTGTATAGTTGATTAACTAATATCACGTGATATTTTTCATTAATTTTAATTGTGAAGAATTTTACCTGGATAATATATAAATGTGATGAATAATATTTTAGACCCAAAAAAATTCTAAGTTCTAAAAAAATATAATAAAAATTGAATGTTGGGGTGTGTTGAGGTGGTAATAATAAAATGTAACACCCCTAATTGATTTGTATGTGATACAAACCCTAATTCCTAAATTTGATATAATATATATTGCAGGGGTTGGGTTTATATTTAGTACTGTTCAGCTTTTTAATATAAAAATACTTGTACTGTACGGTTTTTTAACATAAAAAGTTCATATAATACAATTAGATTTTTATAATATATATATTATTGTACAAATTTTGTGCAAAATTTATATAAAATCGTACAGTACAAAATAGCGTTTCGTACTGTACAGTTTATTGTCATACCTCAAATATATCTAAATATATGCGAATATATCCAGATATTTAATGTGGATAAATACGTGAGTGGTCAAATATATTCGAATTAATTTAAGGCAAATATATCCAGATATATTTGCTATTGAAAATTTCCTAATATATTTATGTATTTTCACAAATTTCTGAAAAAAAAAATGAAAAAAAATCTGTTTAATTTTATTATTAATTGTTGAATCATCCATCTGCTTTTATATTTATCTATCAATCCACCATTTATCACTATAAATATTTGAAATTATTCATCTGCTTTTTCATTTATTCATATCTACTATTTATCACTACAAACTTTCAAAACCTGATTTTTTTTAAAAAAAAAAATAAGGATCAATCAAAGTCATCTATTCATTTATCATCGAGAATTTTCAAAATTCAATTTTAAAAAAAAAGTAAAAATTAATTAAAAGAAATAAAAAAAAAATTTATCATGAATTATCGAATTATTGAATTATCCAACTTCCGAAATTCAATTTAAAAAATAAAATAAAAGAAATAAATAAAAAAATATGAAAAAAATCCAACTAATTTTATCATGAATTATCAAATTATTCACTTACTTTTCCATTTATCCATTTATCTACCATTCATCACTGCAAACTTTTGAAATTCAATTTAAAAAAGAAGTAAAGATCGATTAAAAGAAATAAATAAAAAAATAAATAAATAAATTCACTTAATTTTATCATGAATCATCAAGTTATCTACTTGCTTTTTTATTTATTCATCTATCCATCATTCATCACTGCGAACTTCCAAAATCTAATTTTAAAAAGAAAAGTAAAAATCAATTAAAAAAAATAAATAAATAATTTTATCATAAATTATCAAATTATCTATTTACTTTTTACCATTTATCACCATGAACTTCCAAAATCTGATTTTAAAAAGAAAGTAAAAAACAATTAAAAAAAATAAATAAAAAATTTTATTATGAATTATCAATTTATTCATCTACTTTTTCATTTATCCATCTATCCACTATTCATTACTAAGAACTTCTGAAATCCAATTTTAAAAAGAAAGTAAAGATCAATTAAAAGAAATAAATAAAAAATTAACAAATAAATAAATTTATTTAATTTTATCATGAATTATTGAATTATCCATCTGCTTTTTTATTTATCCATCCATTCACCATTCATTATTACAAACTTCTGAAATTCGATTTTAAAAAAAAATAAATAAAAAAATATGAAAAAAAAATTCAACTAATTTTATCATAAATTATTTCCAAAACTTGATTTTAAAAAGAAAATAAAAATTAATTAAAAGAAATAAATAAAAAATTTTATCATGAATTATCAAATTATTCAACTTCTGAAACTTAATTTTAAAAAGAAAAGTAAAAATCAATTAAAAGAAATAAATAAAAAATATAAAAAAATTCAATTTTATTATGAATTATCAAACTATTCACCTATTTTTTCATTTATTTATCTATTCACCATTCATCACTATGAATTTTCGAAACTCAACTTTGAAAAAAAAAGACCGATTAAAAAAAGAAATAAAATTAAAGATTATAAAAAAATTTTCTTGGATTTAAAGTAATTTTTTAAAATAATTAGATTTTTATTACTAAAGAAAGTCAAAATTTTACAATTTAATTGTTTTTAAATTATTAAGTAAAGTTATAAAGTAAATAAAATTCTTTAATTTTGATAATTTTGGTTTAAGATATATATGGCTACGATCAATGATTAAAAAGTGTGACAATGGTAAAAAATAAAAAAAAAATTTTAAAACATGTTACAAAAAATTTGATTTTTATTTAGTCTATTAAAATTGAAAATTATTAATAATAAAAAAATAAAAATAATTACAATGCATATTTCACATAATAAGCTATTCATAAATAAAATTTTTTTAACAAAAATAAACTTAAATAAAAATCATATCTATAACATAAAATTTTCAATTTTAGCAGGTAAATTTGCTTATAATTCCTTATAGATTAAGGGATAAGAATTCTAATTTAGTTAATTTATAATATAGGAATTATTATTAGGTACAGTGATTCTTTTATATTTAACTAATATAAAATACTATTATAAAAATATAATAGGTTATAACTTATATATTAAATTTTATAAAATTTTAATTTGTTTGATTTGAAAATTAATTTATTAAAAGTACTATATACAGTATTAAGAAGAAACTTAATTAAATAATAAAAAAATATATATATTATATAATAATAATTATTATATAGTTATGCAAGATATAATAATATTTTTGATGATACATATATTAATCACAATATAATTATACAAAATACAATAAAATTACAAAAATATAAACATTAATATTTAATTAATTAATTAATATTTAATAATACTTAATAATATAAAAATTATAAATACAAAGGTAAACTTGATAAATTGATCTCTTGATAAGTTGGTTTTAATCTAATTCAGCTAAATTTTTATAACTATTTTTTTTTATAATTAAAAATTTTTAATAAGTCGATCTATTATATAAAAATTGTGATAAAGCTTAAGTTGGTTTCATACTTCAGCTATTTTTATATTAAATATATTGTGATAAGTTAATTTTGATTACGTGTTCACGTGATAATAATAAAATTAGATTATCAAAATTATCAAAAAATTTTTTAATGAACTTTTGAAATTTTTAAATTTTTTAAAAATTTTAAATAAAATAAAATTTATAAAAATATATGTTATTATTATTTATAAATATTACTATTACTAATATTTATTTAAATTTATTTAAAGAAATTTTATAATGAATAAAGATTCAAATAAAAGAATATTATAATTAAATTTTAAAAATATATAAAATAATAATAACAAATAAAAAACAAATATTATTAAGGTTATTAATATTCAAAAGAAGAATAAGAGAAATAATAAAAATATAAATGACATGGAAAATGAATGGATTTTAGAAGATATAGAAAAAATTAATAATATGAAAAATATAGAGATACAAATGATTTTGAAGAATCTGGTGATATGAAAAATGGAAAGGGCTTTGAATTTCTAAATAACATAGAAGATGAAAATATAAATTTGTGAAATTTTACAGATTCAGAAGATTCAAGAATAATAATGAGAAAGGTAATGATGATAACGAGAATAATAATAAAAAAAGTAATGATGATAATAATGATAATCATGATCATGGTGATAATAATAATTATGATGATAATAATAATAATAATAATAATAATAATGAAAATATGAATTTGTAGAATTTTGCAAATTCAGAAGATTTGGAGAATAATAATATTGATGACAATAATAATGATAATTGTGATGATAATAATAATGATGATAATGATAATCATGATGATGATGATGAAAGTAACAATAGCAATAACAATTATAATAATAATAACAAAGATAACTGTAACAACAATAATAACAAAACTAATAGTAACAACAACAATAATAATAATACAAAAAAAGGTAGGAAATTAAAAACTTTATCAATTATTCAAAAAAAAGAACTATGTGAATATAAACAAGCAAATCCAAATGTTTTTAACAAAGAAATAGCAGAATTGTATGGAATTAGCAAATCAACAGTTGGAGAAATTTTAAGATCAAAAGAAAAGTAGCTTTCAATTATTGAAAATTCATCAAATACCAAAAAAAAAGAGAACAAAAAAGTGAATGGCCAAAAATTGAAGAAGCACTAGTAATTTGAATTCATTTTGCAAATAGTAATCATACAATATCAGGAATTATTATAACATAAAAGACAAAAAATTTTGTAAAAAAAGTTAAAAATTACAAATTTTACTACATCTTTGATAAATATTATATTTATTTTTTTTTAAATATTATTAATTTTATTATATTAATAATATTTATATTTTAATTAGGGATGGCTATCAAATTTTAAAAAAAGAAATAATATTAAAGAATATTATAAAGCAGGAGAAGTAGCAAGTGTCCCTATTGAAGATTTGTTAGCATTTAGATCTGAATTACAAGTTTTGATTTCACAATATGAATTGGATGATGTATTTAATGCTGATAAAACAGGACTCTATTGGAAATTAGAACCTAATAAATTATTTACTACTGGACTTATAACTGGAACTATAAAAATCAAAAGATAGAGTAAAAATAATGCTTACATGTAATGCAACAGGTACTCACAAATTGCCACCTGTGTTTATTCACAAATATAAAATGTTACATTGTCTTAGAAATATAAATAAAGCATCACTTCCTGTTAAGTATTATTGGAATAATTTTACTTGAATGTAAAATCAATATTTCAACAATGGATAAAACAATTCAATCAAGAAATGCAATTTCAAAAAAGAAAAATTTGCTTTTAATTGATAATGCATCATCTTATAAATTAGAAGAAAATGAAATATTAAGTAATATTACTTTATATTTTCTTTTACCAAATACAACTTCACATATTCAACTAATTGATCAAGGCATTATTCATTCATTCAAAATATATATTTATTATTAAAATTTTGTATTTATATTAAATTTTCAAATAAATTAATTATTTATTTTTATTTATTAGGCTCATTATCAAAAATTACTTTGTAAAGATAGAATTGATACATTTGATGCATATAATGATTTTGGTACTGAAATTCCTCTTTTAAATATATTTAATGCAATAACTTGGACTGCAGAAGTGTGGGATAATGTAACTGATGATATTATTTATTGAAGTTGGGCAAGAACAGGTATTTTACCAGAAGAAAATTTAGATGAATTTGAAAATGAAATAGATAATAATACAAATGAAAATATAGAAAGATCATTACAATTGTTAATTAATCAAATAGATAAATATACAAACAATATTATAGCTAAAGATTATATTAATATTGATTCTAGTTTAGAAACAACAGGAATTCCTAATGATAATGAAATTATTTCAAGTATTCTTGAAGTACCCGAAGTTGAAAAAGAAATCAATAATGCAATTTCACCAGTTTCACATAAAACAGCATTAGAAAGTATTGAAAATATATATAATTATTTACAATAACAACAAAATTTAAATATTAAACATTCATTTATAGTAGATTTAAAAGATTTACAGCATCAAATTCATCTAAATCAAATTTCATTATCAAAACAATCAAATTTAGATGAATTTTTTTAATTTTTTTTAATGTAATCATTTAATAAAAATAATATTCTTATGGTTTAATTACAATAAAATTAAATAAAATTTAATTTTAATAATATTATATCAATTTATATAACTTTTAATAAATTGATCAATTGACTTATTAATTACATCAGGAATTATATAAAGGTATTCTAGAACAAATGTTACATTCTAGAACAATCCGTTCTACAACGTAATAACTCCGCGAATATCGATGCTATCGGAATTAAACACATATCATTTTGTAGCCAAGAACAAGGCCTTTGGTTTTATCTTAGAAATATCTTAGTAGAAAATCGTTTTTCTCTTTATAAATCGCGAGTGAAGTCGAAAAAAAGTAAAAATTTCCAGAGATTTTCACATTTTTTCAGCTTCGCTCGCGATTTATAAAGAGCAGAACGATTTTCTACTAAGATATTTTAAAGATAGAAAGAAAGGCCTTGTTCTTGGTTACAAAATGATATGTGTTTCATTCCGATAGCATCGATATTTGTGGAGTTATTAGAATGCCTTTATATAATTCCTGATGTAGAAACCTTGATAACTTGGCCAGCTGACTTATCAAGAATTTTGATAACACGGTCACCTCGATAACTCAGCCACAAGAGCTCAGCTATCAGTGGACGACTTATCAAGTTTGCCTATGTAGTATTTAAATTAATGATGCTGGTGGAAATCTCCAAGTAACTACCTATGAGGTAGCTACCCAATTACTACCTTGAAATTTTTTAATAACAAGTGTTACAACCTGAAATCAAAGTAGCTACTTTTTGATAGAGGTAGTTACTTGAAATAGGTTTTCTAGAAGTGGTTGGCAATGTTCTTATTATTGATATTACTAAGTTAAATGGTGATCTTGGTAAAGTATTAAAAGGTAAGGAATCTTCACGCTGTTAATAATTTATTGTCAATTTATCTTATATGAAATTATTTGATCTCGCTGTTTTATCACCAAAGATATGCGGTGCCGCTGAGGATCGGCTCACACGTCTAGAATCATTTGTGAATTTGGTGTTTGATATAAAATTTATAAAATTTTATACTTCAATTTTAATTTACTTTAGAATGAACTTTTACTATTTATATTATGCATAATGCACGTATCCTAAATTCCAAAGATCAACTACATATATTATCGAGAAAGTCTTTATGTTTAAGGTATTAGATTTGTGATACTGTTAGTTTAATGTATTTGTTTATATCATATAACTTACTTGATCTTTGGATATAACAAGGTCGAGTCATGAATTATTACTTGAAAATAAGAAAACTCATATCAGTACAATAATTAAATAATTTATTTTCACCGATCAAGAACTCGCTTTTCCTTTTTGACCCTGCTATAATAAACTTACCAATGCCCTTACAAATGAACAACAAATGCGGATAAACACATCTTTAACATTTATATTTTTAGCTTCCATGCATATTTTATCAAAATCACCAGTTCTACTTTATACAAGATATTAATATTACACCCTCAGCATTTAAAGAATATCTATGAATTAGAATTATATGTACATCCACTACGTTGATAGCATCTTTTTTGATAAAATTGAACTACCAATAAACAATCCTAGTTCCTATTATTTATTCAAGACAGTAACCAGGTTTCTAAAATTTCAACAAAAATTTAAAGAAAATTTTGAACTTATAAAGAATATTTGCTTTAATTATCTATCTGATAAAGAACATAATCAGAACTTAAATGGAAAAGAAGAAATGAATGAACTATTTTCTTCAGATGAAGAAGTGGAGGAAATATTTGAGGACAAAGAATTTTGGGATGAAAGATACTAAAGATACTGAAGTTTCACCTGATTCAACTAAAAAATTCTGATGATGAACCGATTTAATTCAAAAATGAATCATTAGTTCCTACAATAAATAATAATTAGTTACAGTCTCATGCTATTTTAATATAATTTTTCTATTATATATTCTGTAAAAATCAACTAAAATTGAATAAATTTAAATTACTTATAACTTCAAATAATGAATTCAATTTATCAAAAATCAATTCAGAACAAATTTTTATTTTTAAATAAAATAAGATTATGGTAATCTCTTTCGTGCAATTGATTTTATTGATATCTTTACTGGAATTTTCATATCAATATCTCGAAAACAAAAATTACAAATATAATCTCCAGCTCTTGTAATTTTATCATTATCGTATTGGAATTCAATGTCATCTTGATTAAATGAAAGATCACATTTTTCCCTAATTTGATAAGCTACATCTAAAGTTCCTACTGAATCTCTAATAATTTTAGTATCCTCTTTTTCAGCGGACATTCGATTAAATTCTAATTTCTCTAAATGGCGCAATTTGGCTATTTTTTTTTGTATTTCTTCGAAGTATAGTGTGACATATTGATCATCATTGGCTATGCTACGGGGAACACCTTTAACTACCTAATTTCAAAAAATAAAAAAAAAAAAACCCTATTATTTGTCTATTATTATTAATTCATACGTAAAAAAAAAATAGTGTAAAACTATATCATACAGGCGAATAACCTGTTCCATGGATGGCTAAAGTCAATTGGCCACCTTTAGCTAGTAGATGTATTTGTTTTTGACCTTCTGTTTCTATGTCACTGCCTCTTCGAATATAATAGTTGGCAATACGTTGTGGATACAGTCTATGTCTCATATATCCTATTATAATAAATATATGAAATATATATGCCAACTTTTATGAATCCCAAATATATTTGTTTTTGGAACATATACCTGGCTTAACAAAGACAATATCATCTGTATTATAAGAAAAAAAAAATTATTATCACTTTTATTTCAGTTCAAGAGTAACTAGAAATACGAATTCAGGAAACCTTTTTTTCCAAGTGTTTCATGATCTCGAAGCAATTTAATTACAATCTTTCTTTTTTTTGTATTTCGAGTTATGAATAGCGGTTTTATTACATTTCGAAATACATTTGGTGGTTTATCATAATTTAAATGTAAAGTCTTAAAGGTAGTAAGAATTCGGCTTGACAGTAATATTGACATTTGATTGACAGATTTTATGCACTGATAATCAGTTTTAAAAAATTGACGCGCTATAAATTATAAATTGGCCGGCTTAGGCCGTTCAATAAGTTAAGTCGACATGGCAGAATTTAATAAAATTAATAAAAATTACAAGCATCTTTTATTTAAAAGATCAAAGATCATTATGAATAAATAAACAAAGGATAGCATTTTTAATTACAAGAAATATATAATATGGAAAATTTGGGAAGCAAATAAAGAAATAATACAGAGAAAATAATAAATGTTACAAAAAAAAAAAAAAAGATATGATGATGGGAAGAGAATTATGCGAGAAAATTTAATATTTGAAGATTTGTGGACGTTTGAATATATTAAAATATATTAAAGTAGTAACATAAACTATTCATTAGTTTAAGGATTTTTTGTTAAAAAAAAAAAAAAAAATTTAATTAACACGTTGAAATTATGGTAACGCGTCTTGTTTAAATAAAAAAGCATATAAAATATTAAAAAAGAATGAAATTCAGTAATCAAGTATTGCCCACGAAACCAAACTAAAAGGTTATAACAAAAAATATCGAAATATACATATAAAGGAAGTAATAATTTAGAAAAATCTAAAATTATCTAATCATCTAACCTTAAAATTTTCTCACCCATCCATAAAATTATTTTATATCATTTTACAAAGATATAAAAAAAAAAAAGAATTTTTAAAATTGTTCAATGATAAATAATGGTAAATTACAAAATGTCCCCAAATTAACCATTATCTAAATTAAGAAATTTTGTACATTTTAATTTTTTAATTATAAGAAAGTAAGTTTAGAAAATACTCAATAATAAAAAAATAATAATTAATCGATTAACTTTTTTAATTCATTTATATGTTTCAATAATCTTTTTTGCAATATTTTTAAATGTTCGATTAACTTTGGCATCACTTCAACATTTATTCTAAAATTCTCTTTTCTTTTCTTTTTCATATTCATACCACCAACATTACAACAGACAACATTGTTTGTAAGTTTTCCATTCATTAATTTTTGTTTCTTTGCGTTATGACTATGATTAAGTCCGTGATTACAATGATTATAACGGTTCTCCGTGAATATCGAATCATCATGTCCCAATTCTTCAACTATGATCTTTTCCAACACTTGCATATGTCGTTCAGAGGGTATACGTTCAATGTCAACTTCAACATTGCTGGTGTCTCCAAAATTGGGTTGTCTGTCCTGCGCTACATCCGAGAGATCAATTATTACAGCAGCTTCCTCCCAATCAGCTCGAAATAGTTTCTCGAGTTTTTTTGATTTTGATTTCGCGAATCCATACTTCCATTTTCGGTTCATCTTTGATTTAATATCCATGGACAAACTATGTTTTTGATCAAGTAATTCTTTTAATTCTATTTATATATATATATATATATATAGTAAAATATAATATTAATATAATAATGTAATAACAATAATTAATTACTTTCTTTTTTTTAAAAAAAATTAGAATAATTACGATTGACGTGTTCGATAAAATCAAGTATATTCGAAATATCCGTTCTTAATGAGAACTGTGCTTCTTCCACTGAAGTAGGAACTATCAAATCATTATCTAATTCAAATTCATCGTCCCAACATTCACTTGCTGTCGCTGTAAATAAAGAGATCTAGATGAGCATAAATCACGTGAATAATAAATAATGACACATGACCGAAGAACATACGTTGTCGTTTATAAATACTCTGTGGTAAATCCGAAATTATAGGAGGAGGTAAAGAAAGACTACGATTATGTCTCAACTTTTTATTAGAAGACGTTAAATTATTTGAAGATAGATTCGTAGTTAGAGGTAAAGAGCTTCTGCATTTTTTAGGTTCCGCGTAACCTTCATAATTTTTATCCCAATCTTCTTCCTCTTCTTCCTCTTCATCCTCTTCATGTATCATTGCTACACTTGTCGGATTGAATGACGCCGAACTATCCCAAGCATGATTCAATATTCCTGGTAAGTTTGGTACAGAACTGGTTTTACGATCCACGGTGCAGATACTTGTGGTGTCTGAATATATTGAGGACACATCATCATCAAGTACCAATTGATCCGGATGTATCATCAATGGATGTACAGTAGTTGGAGGTAAGATGTTTTTTGTTTGGGATGCGATTTTTTTTCGTTGATGCTTTGAACGAAACAATTTAAATTTTTGGAGTGATCCTTTTGGTGATGATAATGAAAACAATGAAGACGAAGATGACGAAGAGGAAGTCGGTGATGATGAAAAGGAAGTGGGTAAATTTGTTGGGTTTGTTGAAATCGCCAACGGGGGGGATGAAGTTGATGAAGTTGATGAAGTTGAAGAAGATCGGGATTGATTTTTTTGTTTTATTGGGCATCCAAATACGCATCCGAAACTGGCTGCAGTAGCGATTGCACCTGATGCAAAAGCTAACTGTAGAGATAAATAAATAAATAAAAAATAATATGTTATTCATATAATTAGTGATATTTATTAATTGAATTGTAATATTTTAAATAATATATTTAAAACGTGAACCTATTTTTTAAGAGCAAGGTGTTCGCATTTAACAAACAATTACTCATATAAATAATAAAAAATAATAAAATAATTTTTGGGTATAATTAATACTTACTGAACTTATGGCACTACTTTGTGAAGACATTAAAATATTTTCCTTGGAAGGAAGTTTCGTTTCTTATTGCAAGCTGTGGGGGAAGGGGGATTGTCTTTTATCCCCGCAAGTTATGAATATTTAAAAAAATATTTATAAATATTTGAAGAATATTCGTGAATATTGTGAGTATTCGTGAGTATTTGAGAATAATCGTAAATATTCGTGAATATTTATGTGTGTTTGGTTCAACCAACAACGAGGACTAAGACAGTTTTTTTTTTTTATCTTCCCAGGATTCGGTAAGACAAATAAAAAAAAAGGAATATTATTTCTTTGAAATATATCAGATAAAAAAAGTTGGATAATAAATCTGGTATAATAATAATTATTGATGTATATTTTTAGGTGTTAATGAGGTGGAATTATTTCATAAAGATAACTTGACATAAATTTGACACGCGAAAAAGTTTAAAGAATTTTTGAATTTTTTTTGAATTATAAATTGTGGAGGATTAACTGTCAAGGTTTTTGGGGTTTTTATATGAATTCGATTGTTGAGTCCTAATAAATAATATAATAAATAAAAAATAAATAATAATAATCAGCTAAAGATATAATTTGTTAAATATTATAGTCTTCAATTGGTTTTGAATTGATAATATTTATATGTTAATGATATGAAAAAGGTTTTCAACTAAAAAAACAATAAACACATGCAAAATAATAAATAACAAAAATACCAAAAATAATAAAAGTAAAGGAAACAGAGAGGTAAATTCCAGATGAACTGAACGAATAATGATTTATTTATTTTTTACTACAATGTACAAATTCCAATTAATTTACGATATATATATATATATATATTTTTTTTGTTGTGCCAGACGGAGAAATTTTTAGTCTAAAATTTTATTTTTTTGATGCATGTTTATGTAGTCTTTTCCCTAAACAACATTCATTAATGAAGTACGTTATTATTATTTAATGATGATTTGATGATTCTTACCGTGATAAGAAATTTGCATAAAAGCAGTTTCTTTACTGTACATCAATTTCAATAAATGGTTGTATGTATTTTTATTGTATATTTACAAAGAAAGAATATATTCCCTTAAATAGAATTTAATTAAATATTAAATATTAAATATTAAATATTGAATGTATAATAATAATTAAAATAGATTAAGTTAATATAACAGACAGATAAGATTTGAAAAAGTTCAGTACCCACAGCCGCAAAAGAAACTATTTACGAGTCGATATAATTATACTAATAATAAAAATAATAATAATATTATTATTATTATAATTATAATTATAATTATAATTAATAATATTATAATAAAAATGATATTATATTTCAGAAAGAAATATTGAATTTTTGGAAAACAACGGCCAAAGAGAAAGGGAAAGATTGTGGTATAAATAGTCGTCAATTAAACCTTAGAAATAGGGATTTTATGAAAATTGTTCAGCATTCAAAAAACCCCCAAGAGAAATTTGGAAAAAAAAATCCGAAAATTACTTTAATAACTTTAATAATAAATACCATAAACAACATAAATTGTATATATATGCTACTTTAAAATACTTTAAAGTGTATAAATAAAAAGATTAAAAATAAACTATTCAATACTATAAATGCTATTACATGTAACCCCCTCAATTTCCGTTGCAAAGCAAATCACAAAATAAATCAAAATACTAAATAATTAAAATAATAAATAATTTTTAAATAAAATAAATATTTACTTTGAAATAAATTAAATTTTCCTTTTGTCATTATTTTGTATATTGTGTTATCTGGTGATTTAATAAACGAAATGTTTTCATACATTCTTCATAAAATCGGAAACAAAATAATAATGAAGTTTATTGAATTTCCATAAATTCAATTTAATTTATACAATCTCATTCAAAATTACTTTTTCCGTATTGCTTTTCTCTTAACATTGATATTACAATAATCATGTGAATTGAATTATAATCAGCCGATATGACGGTGTTTTAAGATAGTTCATCAAAGATAAAATTTGAAGATAGATTTTCAAGGGGGTATAAAAAATTTACTTATAATAAAGGGTATTAATAGAATTATTATTATTTAGGCAATCGGATTGCTTACTGGTGCCCAAAGAATTGATGAATGATTAAATTAACTATTTTAAACTTTCGTTAAAAAATGAATTTATTGTACAATACTTCGCCTCAAAAATCTTCCTGTTGATATTCACCTTGCATTAACTCCTCAAACCAAATAATTATTTACAAAAAATTTTGAGTTATAACAATTAGAACTTTATTGCATTTAAAGGTAAGAATTTAATCTTTAACTTAATCAAAATTATTATTATATCATATTAATTACATAATCATGTTGATATATAATATATAATCATATTGATATGATATAGATAGATCATATTAATTATATCATTTCAATTATATCATTTCAATTATATCATATTATAATATATAAACGTATCATAATTATTTCATAATTTAACTGTAATATGTAATGAAACGTTTAAAAAAATTAAGATTATCACAATATCTTTAACTCATCATTCTTTGTCCTTTCATTGAGAGGGATAAAAGTGATATTTTTTTATACAAGATCATTAAACATCTTTAAGTTGAAGAAGAAAAATTGTAATGATGATATTTTTTACAAAGTTACGCCATTCTAACTATTTTTTAGAATTAATATGAAAAAGATAAATTAGAATAAATAAACAATAAACACGAAACCGTTATTATGTTCGCTTTGTTCACTTAAAATAATCATACTAATTTTATCGATTAAAATAATTGTGTTTTAAATATTCCGTTATCAAATTTTATATTTACACTGTAACAAAAAGAATATTAATATTTACTTATTAAAAATTATCATTCTTTAAAAGTCAATATTAATATGTAAGTAACTCTTTTAAAATTATCTTTGCATGTGAAATTTGAGATACTTATTTTTATTTATTTATCTTAATGAAATTTTAATGTTATAAATAAATTCAGATTTCCCAATCGATTAAAAGAATTAAAAGAAAAACTAGAAATTCATTATCTATTTGGAGGATAATAGATATTAATAGAAACTAAAAATTGAACCTGATCATATGCAATTCAATGCAGGGTCTTCACAAATCACACGTTGTATCATTGAAAATAGAAGTTATTTGGCTTTTAATCATTACAATTAATAAAGATAGATGAAGTATGTAAGCTATAAAAAAAAAATGAAATATTTTCGCAAACCTTTTTCCGACTCACAAAACATTAATGCAAATATCGCCCGCATTTAATTCACATATATATTTTTTTTTCTCCACAAAATAATTCTGTTCAATTCATTTTTGAAAATAGTAAGATAACTATATTCTATATTCACAATGGACACGTGGTTTGTTGGAGCTTCTGGGATCGACGTAGGATTTTCACATATAATGTTGAACTTTGGTTTCTCTATAAATGTCGTGAAACTCACTAAATTCTTTCTTTTTGACATGACAAAGAAACCTAATCAAACACATGCCCGTTAAATTTTCCCATGAAAAAGATTGCACATGATCTTTTATCTGCTATTACTTTTATACATGTAATAAGCACGGATTGTCACTTACAAAGATTATCGGCGATTTAAACGAAAAGGTTAGATTTTATGTATTCAATGTATTCAACCTAAATGTTACATCTTGTACATATTTTATACTGATAGTTAAACAACATCTATAATTGGGTTATATACATGTTATCGGTAGGTTGCATTCAAGTTATAAATATTTTGAACAATGTTCTTGGTTTTCTGATTTTTTATTTCCAATTTGGACGATTTACTATTCTTAGTTTAACAAATATTTACGTTTAAAAAAAAAAAAAGGATTTTCGTTGATGCGTAAATCCTTTATCCGAATAACTCCCAACTTTAAATCTTATCAGTTTAAATTAAAACTTGTTATTAATTAGAGAAGGAAACTTTATGGAGTCCTTTAATTTTGTTAAGTAATAATTTTATCATAAAAAAAAAATAAAAAATAATAAGTCTTGATATCAGATATGTACGATGATGAGGTGGCTTGGCATACGAAAAAATCAAGTTTCTATACCAGATAATGTTGTTTTTTGGAGAGAAGAAATCTTTCTGTGATTTTGTGATGTTAAAGAAAAATTGAAATATTACATAATTCACATACCGATATGGTAATATTGTACCGTTTACAGATACAACCATCTACTTGTTACTACTGTACTAACTAAAAAAGAACACTTATTTTCTGAATAAATAAGTAATGGTTTAAATAGACGAAAGTAAAATTGATCCTTTGAAATATGACATAAAAATTTCTTAGTGCACATATGTTATTGAATTTCTGTTTATTGAGAAATCTTTTCCATTTAGAGTAGGTTTTACTTTATATCAAATATTTGATCAGATATTTTGAGAGAGATTCTAGACGTGATTAAGTGATTTCGTAATTTTACGTAATAGCCAATTACAATTCAATCCGTAGTTCAAATCTAAAAAATTATTATCAAAAAAAAAAAATTTGTTTGAAGTGTTCGAATAAAGATATGAATCGTCAAATCGTCCCTTCATTTTTGCGTTTTCATATAAGAACTTGTTAGCGTTTCACTCTTTTTTGTTATTTATTCTATCATATAACACTTAATTTATTTGAATAGCGTTTCCTTTTTAAAAAAAAAGGTTTCAAAATATGCAAACGTTCTTTCAGTACTCCTGCCACGCTTACACCAGCGGAGTCTCGCCTGTTCGGGCAACCAACTCCCAAAACACATCCACATCTGATGAAACCTGGTGAAAGTTAGTTCATATATTTATAATTTTAGTCTTAGTTAGATATTTCTTATATAAATCACTTTAATATCTCTCAAATTCAAAAGTAACGCCAGGGATATCTGCTATTGAATATGAACTTCGACGTACAACACTAATGAATAAATTACCCGAGAATAGTGTTGCGATATCATTAGGTTATCGTACACGATATATGTCAAATAAAGTATTGTTCGTATAACTTTTTTTTTTGGTTCGTTTTACATATATTAAGAATGTCAAGAAAATGATGTTGATCTTTTTTTTTTTTTAATAGTTATCCATTCCATCAAAACACGGACTTTTTTTATTTATGTGGTAAGGCATTTAGGTTATAATAAATTTAATAATCAATAAATCAATAATTCAATAATTCAAAAAAAAAAAAATTTTTTTTTTTCGCGTTAAATTTAGGTTTTAATGAACCCGATGCAGCAATAGTTTTAGGTACATTGCTTGATGACAGGGTTGTTTTTAAATATATTTGAATAATTATCATTTTTTATCGACTTAGAATAATAATAATATTTTTTTTTATCTAAAAAAAAAAAAAACGTAAGAAAAGAATGACACGCGTAGAGGTTACAAAATGACAATGTTTGTTCCTCCCAAAAATCGTAGCGTGGAAATGTGGGATGGTCCTCGAACAGGTGTTCTTGGGGCTGTTGATATTTTTGGTGCAGATGAGGCAAGAAAATTCGAATATTTAAAAAAATAAAGTTTATTCACGTCATTTTTTTCTTATTAAAAATTTTATAAAAAAATTTTAACTTTTATTTAGGCCATGGAATCTGCGAGATTTAATTCAAAGATTAAGGAAATAATTAAGAATTATAAAGAAGTATATATTGATTTACCTCCACGTACTAATATTTTATCAACTGATAATGTTCAAAAAAATATCAGTCGAACTCATGGTAAATATTTTATTTATTCTATTTGATAAAATTATCATCATTGATTTAAATATTTTCATTTTGACAGATTATTTCAAATTTTTTAAAATAATATTTATTATAAAGTAAAGCCATTAAGTAAATTAATTCAAGATTTACGAATAATTAAGAGTGATTCTGAAATAGCTTTAATGAAAAAAGCTGGTGAAATTACTGGAAATGCATTCATTCAGGTAACGTATATTCCTATATGAATTTAAGAATTAAGAATTATTTATTATTATTTCGAATTATTGATATAATTCTTTTTTTATAGACAATGAAATTTACAAAACCTGGAATTTTAGAACATGATCTATATGCCAAAATGGATTTTGAATGTCGTATGCGAGGAGCACCATTTCTTGCGTATGTTCCCGTAGTTGCAGGAGGAATTAACGCATTAACATTGCATTATGTGAGAAATGATATGAAACTTCGGTATTTAAATATATATATATATTTTATTTAAATATTATTATTATTTATTTAATCATTTATTACATTATGAACATTATGAACATTATATATTTTGATTCATCTTTAGCGACTATGACTTGGTATTAATGGATGCGGGTGGTGAATATCACGGTTATGCCAGTGATGTTACACGGACGTGGCCAGTAAACGGAAAATTCACGGCAGCACAGAGAGAACTATATGAAGTTGTGTTGAATATCAATAGGCATTGTATAAATGTATTTATATTTTATCTAGTTAAAAATTAATTAAAGAATTAATTAATCAATAATTAAATATATAATTAATTAATCAAAACCTTTTTTATTTTGTTTTACTTATTTAGTTATGCACCGAAGCGAGAGATATTTCATTAAATGGGATACATGAAGTTTCCGTACAAATCATGAAAGAAGAATTACAGAAATTGGGATTTAATATCGTTGAAGGGGTAAAAAAAAAAAAAAAATCAATTGTATAATTTTTTATATTTTTTATATATTTTGTTTACATTTTGTTTATTGATAAATTTAGGATGTCGACCATATTTTATATCCTCACCATGTGGGACATTATCTTGGCCTTGACGTACACGATACTCATGACCTTGATCGTTCACGGAGATTGTTACACGGAATGGTGATAACAATAGGTAACGAATAAAGAATTATTCAAACTATTCTTAGTAAATATTTTTATATAACATTATAATATTTTACAGAACCAGGAATTTATGTACCACCGAATGATGCGTATCCAAAAAAATATCATGGAATTGGTATTCGTATTGAAGACAATGTACTAGTTGGTAGAACAGATCCTATTGTGTTAAGCTCAATAGCTCCAAAGGAAATAGTTGATATCGAATATTGTATAGAAAATAGTTGATAAATTTGAAATTTATGAACAATTATTTTATAGATAATGTATTTAAATCATAGAAAATTAATCTTGAAATTTGAAAAATGATTTCTTAATACTCTATATTAAAAAAAAAAAAAAATTCAATTGTCTCTGTAAATCAAAATTTTTTTTAATCAAGAATGAGATTATTCTAAAGCAAAAAAAATGGAATTTCAACATTTCCAGTTCTGCTGATAAATAGTTATATATTAGTTTATGCATTAGCAACCGTAATATCGAAACAAGGTAGCAAATAAACAAAAAAAAAATCTCAACCACAATATTATATTTCTATACAACTTTAATAGATCAGTGATAATTTCAATTAAATAGATTAAATAAAAATTTATTATTTAATATTCATTCCTATTTTACTCAATTCAAAGCTAAATATTATGTCACCCGAATTAACATGAAAGTTAAAATGAATGCAAAACACACAAATACAACTGCAGACCAAACTAACCATGTAGTCTTATTGGATCTTGTAGCGTATCTCTTTAATCTAGAACCCTCTTTTTTTAATCTATCTAAATTAGCACCCAGAACATTTTGTGTTTCATCAATGATCTGTAAAATTATTTATCGTATTAGTATTTTTAATAATAAATTTATTCCAAAAAAAAAAAAAAAAACAAATTACTATTATTATACCTTTTCATCTTTCATTAAGATATCTCCAAATGTTACTGAATTCATCTTCAATCTTTCCGCCATTTTTACCAAATCATTTGTTAGATTATCTTGCGTTTGTCGATGATGTTGGAGAATAGTTTCGATGTTGGAAGTATTTTCAAGATCAAAGATTTGTCTTTATTTATTTTTATTTTTTGTAAATATAGAAGTATTATAAATTATTATAAATTATTATAAATTATTATAAATTTTTATGAATTTAAATTAAATTAAATTAAATTAAATTAAACTAAATTAAATTATACTAAATCAAATCAATTAAATTTAAAACTAACTTTCGTTGTCTCAATTCTGAATCTGGGGTCTCAGATGAAAATAATTCTGTCGTAAAAAACACAAAGAAAAAGGTTAATACGTAAAAATATAAGCCAACTATGTATTCATTAACTTACCGGACCTTCTTTCTGTGTATGTTTTCATATTCTTCTCTTCCCACACTTTCTTTTCATATGGAGGCTGGATTAACAAGGATTTATTTTCAGTTAAATATTAAATGATTGATAAATGAAGAAGATTGATAAATTTGAAAAAAAAATAAAATAAAATAAAAATCAATTTCAAATTACTTGCAATAATTCTTGTTTTAATTCTTTTTCAGCCTGTCGAACCATCTTTAATTCCACCTGAACCTCTCTATTTTTTTCTTCTTGCGTTTGATGTGAATGTTTTATAAAACGCGCTTGTGAAAATGTTCGATTTACAGGAGATGTCAATTTAAATTCATCGACAATATCAGATAACCGTTGAATTTTCAACGCGTATTCACTAATAACTGTTTTATCAACTTGTCTAGCTTATTAAAGAATTATCAAAGGGAATAATTTCAGATTCAATAAAAAATCAAATAAGGAAATGAAATCATATTTATTTTTTATTTACTCATTGGCTTCCTTTTCGATTTGATCTAATAGCTTGCGAAGATATTTTATGTTCTATTTTATATATATATATAAAAAATAAAATAATTTATTAAATTATGAAAAACAAAACTCGGGATATTGGAAATAAAAAAATAAATAACATGCCGTCACATATTTCGTTTTTTCAGGTCCACGAATTAAACCATTTTCTTTTGAGACGCGTTCTTCACATACTAGTAAAAGTCTTTGCAGATTAACTTCTGTTTTCGTTGGAATCTGGGTTGCTGTGAATGCCATCTAAGGTAATGTATTATATATATAATATATTTTGATATTTTAAATTTTAAATTAAAAATATATTTTTTTATTATTTTAAACCTAAATAAGTTATTCATAAATGGATTAACATGCATCACTGTATACAAATAATTCCCGCCAATTAAAAATAAATTTAAGAGGAACAAAATCAACGGCTGGTCAAAAATCAATTTCAACGTTGCATCATTTTTTTGAAGGTTTTATTCTCTAAACCATCTTGGAAATTTTCTTAACCCATATGTGTGCGGTTGTATTCCCTTTTCAGTCACATAGGTCTTTATTTCCTAGTCTTGGGAACCTTCTGTCCAAAGTAAATTCGTGACTGAAATATAAAAGAAAAAAAAAACAAATCAAGAAGTTAAAGAATTTAATATATTTAACGACCCTTTATACATAGTTTCGAGTGTTCACTGTTGGTCAAATATACTTCGGTGTGATGCATCAACATGAATCACGAATCGCACGAATCGCACGAACCGCAACCTATGATTGAAGTTCCTGAATATTTCTACATGGTTGACACTAATCATTTGATGCATATGATCGGTTAGTTAACTTTTAGATTTTTTTTTTTCATTTTTTTTAACATTTAATTAAATTTGGGTATTCATTTTATTTTCATTCATATTATCTTTTATTACTATTATTATTATTATTTCAGCTGACATGTTAGGCCGTTTAATTATTCATAATGATCAAATCCCTTTGATGCCTTCCAACTTATCACGTTTTCATTCTAGAGCACAACCATCTATTTCAGTAGTCGATTATCTTCGTCGTATAGTAAGGCATACCTCTATAGAGAAGCCATGCCTTTTGATACTTTTGATATATATAGATCGTGTATGTGAACGAAATAGAACATTTACAATAACATCGTTGACCGTGCATCGATTTCTCATTGCAGCAGTTACGGTATCATCTAAAGCGTTATGCGATTCTTATTGTACGAATTCTCATTACGCGAGGGTGGGCGGAATACCCACTCAAGAACTTAATGCCCTGGAATTGGAATTTATAAAATTAATTGATTGGCAGTTGATCTGCGCCGGAGAAACATTGCAACAATATTATGTTAACCTAGTCAACCAGAATTCAAATTATAAGAGAATTGTTCCTTCTGAGAATGAAAACAGTTATGAGTCACCTAGAAATTGAAAATTATTTTTTTTTTCTAATAGTAGAAATATATTGTACAGGAATTATAGACGATTGGATTTTTTTTTTTTTTAAAAAAAATACCAAATACACTAAATATACTAAAATTTATTCAAAGGCGAAACGTTTTGGATTTTTTTTTTTTAGTTATAAAAACACCGAATTTTGTTATTTAAATTGAAAAAAAAGAAAATTATTAAATAATGTAGAAGGGTCAAAATGACGACGATTTATTGATTTATTGATACTGGATGATGGCAAGAGATGATAAGTTTTTTGCAATCTCAAAATGCAATGTAATTAAAATATACAATAATTTTTTTATTAGACTTTAAAAAATTGCAACGAATCCTTTATAATTCACATGACTTTTTTTCTTTTTTTTTTTGTTCGCTTGTATATACTAATACATTTCTATATTTGTAATCATTACCTATATTCCACCTATTTTTTTTTGTACATTTCCACATAGAAAAAAAAAATAATTGAAATAAAATCTACAAAAATTTTTTTTTGATTATGCTGTATCTCCTGTATCTTGCTTACCCTATAGCATAATATATGCTAAATAGTGCGTGACAATGCCCCACGGATTTGGTTCTATATTTAGTTAATCGATATTTGAAAAGAAGGAAAATCTGGGGAAAAATGAGATATGAACATTTTTAATTCTGAGCGCTTATGGTATTATTAAGATTTATTTAATGAATGGCAATTTATTTTCCCCTTTATATTACATTACATAAGAATAAATCTTGGTATTATTTGGTAATATTTGGTGTAACTCCAGAAAAATTAAAAATTAGAATATCAATTTTAAAATCCTTCGATAACATCCCGACACCACGGATTATTTTGGAATTTCGGTTCATATTTATCCTTAATTTTCTGAACATGATTTAACATTGAATTATAATCCATTAATTCAGTATTTGGCGTTTGGGCAATTTCTTTAAGGAAGTCTTCAATTATCATGTCACCTTCCTAAATATATATAACAGCAAAATAAGATGAATTATTTAATTATAAATGAATGGTAAAATAAATTATAAAATATTTTAAAAAGATTATAATTTTTTATTCACCTTAATTTCTTGTCTCGAACATTGTTTTTTCGCTTCTTGATCAGCTTTTAAACCATATAATAATAAAATTTAATATAATAAAGTTAATATAATAAATGAATAAAAATAATGGCTATATTAAGTATATATTTAGAACTTACTATTTGAAAAATTTTCTAATTCATTAGCTTTTCTTCTTGCGAGCTATATTTTTTTTTATATAATATTTCAAGAATTCAACAATTAAATTTATGATAAATTATTAAGTTGCACGTTAAATAATTTCTTAACTTACTTTCACAACAGTTTCAGGGAAATTTGCCAATTCCGCAACATTAATACCGAAACTTTCATCACAAACACCTAAAGATCAATTATTCGGTATAGTTAGTATATAATATGTATATAGTTATATTCGAGTTAATACATACCTTCGTTCACTTTGTATAACAAAGTAATGTCACGTACTCCAGAAAGATTTTGGTCAACGCACGCCGTTACGTGTAAATTACGCACGTAAGAAATATTATCGCTCAGAACAGTTAACTCATGAAAATGGGTGGCAACCAAACAAAAACACCTTATATTTGTAGCTATATATCTATAATTTAAAAAATAAATCAATAATTTCATTTTTTTTTTTTATGAAAATTTAATATTAAAAGACTTACTCTGATATTGCCCAAGCCAAACCAAATCCATCATAAGTACTTGTTCCCCGACCAAGTTCATCTATAATGATCAAAGAATTCGTCGTTGCAGTCTAGATAATGAATTAATAAATGAATAAATGAATTAATTAAATAAATTAAATTAATCATTATATTAATCCGATAAAAAAAATATATATATATATATACCTTTAAGATAGTAGCAGTTTCAAGCATTTCTGCCATAAATGTGGAAACACCCTTAAGTTGACTGTCACCCGCACCAACTCTAGCGAGTATACAATCAAATATACAAATATTAGCTTCTGAACATGGAACAAAACATCCAACTTGTGCCATCAACGCAATAACACCGATCTGTTATTATTTGAAATTATCAAATTTAAATAAATTTAATAAATTTAATTATAAATAAAATTTTAAAAACAATTTAGAATTATCATTATTTTTTTTGATCCTACTTGTCGTATGTAAGTTGACTTTCCTCCCATATTAGGACCAGTAATTATAAGTAATTCACTCTGGTCTATTTGAAATTTTTTTTTATTATTATTTTATAGCAAATTTTTTTTTGTAAATAAGCAATAAAATTAATACAAATTTTACCTTTAACAAGTTCAACATTATTTGAAATGAATGAAACATCATCTTGAACCTCTAGGCAGGGATGACGCGAATTTTTTAACAAAAAACGACCTTCTCCTAATTAAAGAAATATTAAACATAAATAAATCTTAAATTATTTATATAATTTATTACATAAATTATTACATAAATTATTATGATAATAATAGCTAAAAATGTTTAATTATAACAAATACCTTTTTCATTAATTTTTGGACGAACATATGATTTGGGTGCGTGAGCAGCTACGTGCGCATAACTTCAAAATTAAATAATCCTTCTTGTAAATACTTGGAACACTTTAAACATTTTAGAACATCAGCTGTTCAAAAATATATACAAATCTCACCTAATTATCACATCAAGATGTGCCAATAAACCATTCAATGTTTCCAAAGTTGGGCAATACGACGCTAATAATAGTAAAATAATAATAAATTAATAATAAAAATTGATGTTAAAATAAAGTCAAAAAAAATATATAGGAAGAAACAATAAAAAAAATCTAATTACCTGCAATAGCAATAATTTCCTTTACCAGAGAACTTTGAGCTTTTTCATATGTTTCTTTTAAATTTGAAAATGAACTACTCAGTTCTCTCAATTTTATCGTCGTAAAATATACTCCATTACGTTGAGTTGCAAGTTCAATATATTGAGATTGTCCACGAAGGCAAGATGCATCCTTTTTTTTTTTATATATTTTTATTTTAAGATAAATCATAAATATTATTATAATGTATTATAATGTATATTAGTCATAAAAGGAAAAAAAAACGAATGAATGTTTACATTTCTAGACATTCGAAAGCAATATCCGTATGTATTTTGCTTTTCAAGATGAAGTTTTTTCCCAGTGTCCATATCCAACTTTCTTCCAACCTATAAAATTCGGTAATGTAATTTTAGAAAAATATTCTTATATAAAACAAATCATGTTAAAATATTTATACTTTTTGATGTTCTTGATTCATTTCTTCTACGACTTCGTTAATCCTTTCTTGAATGTCTAAATAAAAAATAATATTAAAAAAAAAATCAAAAATGTTATAATATGTTAAAGAAATTAATCAATCAAACATACCTTTTAATGTATCATCAAAATCTGCCTTCACAACATAATGATGATGATCCGCAGCTTCAAAATCTACAGTCGTTTCAATCATCTCTTTTAACTTTTCAAGTTGTACGTTATATTCCTAAATTCCCGCATAAATAAATAAATTAATAAATTAATAAATGCATTTCATAAAGATATTCGAGTTTGAAGATGTGTACCCTTAATTTTATGAGATATGCTTCTTCGATGGTTTCTTTAAGCACGTCATTCATGGTGTTAAATGATTCTAACAAATTTATCAATTCAGGAAGCTTCGTTAAAACTTGATATACGCGTATAACATCCTTTTAAAGTAAGCCAAAAGAGATAAATATTATTAGGATAATATCTTAAGTAAATAAATACAATTCAATAAAGATACTTAAAAATATATTCAATTCATAAAATTGGTATATTGACAAACCTGTAATGTTGCGCTTCCTCTTTGAAATCTTTTAGCTATTCTATGAAGATCCGGAGTGGATTTTAAATGGTCCTCCTTTAATTCATTAATATTATTAATGTTTTTTAAAACTTTTAATAAAATATATATTTATATAATAGAATCATCTAATTTTATCAATGATCTAAAATTCTGTGCGTACCCTTATAGATTGTCTAATTTCAGTATCATTCACAAAGATTTCAACAAGCGAAAGTCTTTGTTCTAAAATAAAATATATGCATTTTTATTTTATTATTATACATTATATATTATACAAAGTAACTGTCGGAAGAACAAATATTATGAAATAAATAAAATAATTAATTAATAGAAAATATACCAATCTCTTTAATGCTCATTAAAGGTTGCTTTAACCATTGTCTAAGTAAACGAGATCCCTGAGAAGTCAGGCATTTATTCAAAAGTCCGAATAAACTTGTTGTTTTATTTGGCCCTATATAGATTATAAATATTATAAATAGATCATATGTAGGTTATATATATATATAGGTTGATTAGCTCACTTTTAAGCTTGAGGAAAAACAAAAATAGATTTTTTTTTTTTTTTTTAGAAACAAACCATCTTGAGGACCTGGCATCAAGTTTAATGCCTTTAATGCAGAAGAATCTAATCTCATATATTGCGATAAATCATGATTTCGCAATGTGTAATGACCAAAATTACTTTCATCTGACATTAACTTTAGTCAATAACCAAAATTAGTAAATGAATAAAAATGATTTTTAAGTGTCTTTAAATGTCTTTAAGCGTTCGCATAATTAATTAATATAATTACCGATAAATAATTGATAATGCATGCACACGCAGCCATAGCATTTTTCATTTCATATTCGGCTAATGTATAAAAGAAAACAAATTAAAAACTCTTTTTTTTTGATTCAAAAGAAAAAAAAAAAATTACAAGTTCTAAAATTTTCACGTACGTAGAGAAGCAACTGAAACATTTTCACCAAGTAAACGATTTAAATCTTGTTCAATATCGTTAATTGCGAAATCACCTGAAAAAGCCACAAGAACAGAATGTGAATATAATATGAATAAAATAAGACAGATCTTTATACTACTATGTCAAAATAAATAAATAAATTGAATTTACTTTTTTTTGATTCTGTAATAACCGTATCGCATCTATTTAATACGTCCATTAATTTTGAGGTTTCGTAATCTTTACGCGATTCAATAATACATTCTTTAACTCCAAGTTGAATTATTAGAGACTGAAAAATTTAAATCATTAATTAAGAATACAATATAAAATAATATATAATATAAATATAAAATTTAAAGTGAATTACAGAATTTTATATAAAATACCTCGAAATTTGTATATAAATCATTATCTACGAATTCTGATACACCTAATTCTTGAACTGTTGTATCTGCGAAAGCAACTCCAACAATCTTTTGATCTTCGGCTATTTTCAATTTAATACTAAGTACCATTGGTGATGTAGCCACATCGACATTAGAAAACATAATATCTTCAAGCTCTTGTATATTTCCTGGAGAAGCCTAATAATAATAATAATAGTAATAATAATAATAATTTAAAATAATTAAAAAATAATCAAAACCAATCAAAATATCAATCGTTTAATAAAATAATATAAAATAATTAATAAAGCATTGATTAATCTAATTTATCTATTTACTCTCTTAATTAATTTCCATCCATTATTTTTTCGGGATTCTTGTCCCCATATTTCTATCTTCATTTGTTTATTCAATAATGAATCACGTAAAAATGTTTCCAAGTTAAGACGTGATAATGTACAACTGGGAATTCCATTTTTAACATCACCTATTTAATTATATTTTAGATTATATTTTAATTAAAAAAATAAATAAATAATCAATCCAGTAATTAAATCGTTTAATCAACACATTATAAATTATAAAGATTATTAACTTTCAATTAAACAATTACCTCCCAGATATTTTATTATAGATGATGTCTTGTAAACGGTTTGTGAAATGTAAATCGCATCATCTCCATGAACACTATAATATTCCTAAAAATAATTCATAACCCATAAGTCATCTATAATAAATCATTTATAATAAATCATTTATAAAGTCATCAAATTTATAATTTAACCCACCCCACAATTTCTTTCGAAGAGACGAATAGTATTTCCCGATTTCTATGTCAATATCGATTTATCGTATATTAAAATTTTTTAATTACTTGCTTTATATAATTTATATAATAATCAAATACATATATATATATATATCAAAACTTTAAAAGTCACCTCGGGAAGGCTTCTAAATAAGGAACAAAACTTACGTTCACCTTGTTGATTATCTAATGTATACAATATAATATTAAAACAATAAACATTTCTATCAAATAGACAAATAAACTAAAAAAAAAAAAACTTCTTTTATTTTAACTCTTTTTTATTTTAATTTTTAATTTTTTAATTTTTTTTTTCAAAAGCAAGTTTGTTACATAGTATCAAGTTTTTGTATAAATATATTTATATATACACGTGTTTACTAACCAAAAGTCAAGTCTGGTCTATCTTTAGTCTCCATAGTATTTCAGTATTTTCGGTTTATTATTTTTTATTAAAAACTTTTAATGATTCGGAAAAACGACGCGTTTTACTTTTTTTTATATAAAAGTTGATTCAATTTCCATTGGTTAAATGAATTTTCCAATTAAATCATTTTAATTTCATGTGACACTTAAAATTTTATATAAGGTTAGGAAATTTTTTTTAAAATGTTGCGTTATTATTATTTTTTTCGTAAATAATGGCAAACACTTCTGCATCTTCAACTGTAGTGAACGATGAAGACATTAAATATGTTCCTTACACTTCTGAACTTCAACTTCCAGGCATCATGTCTTTAATTGAAAATGATTTGTCTGAGCCTTATTCAATATATACATATCGATATTTTATCAATAATTGGCCAAATTTATGTTTCATGGTAAGTAATTAATTAAGAAAAAGAGGGTTATATAAATTTAATGTATCCTTGTAAATATTCTAAATGTCATTTAATTGATGATGGTATTAGACAATGGACAAGGATGAATGTATTGGGGTTATAATTTGTAAACTAGATAGACATCGGGAGGCATTACGGGGTTACATCGCAATGTTAGCAGTTAAACGAGAATATCGAAAAAAAAAGATTGGTTAGCTATTTTTTGAGATTATTATACCTATTTTAGTATATCTATTTTATTTTTTATTTTTTTTAATTAAATAGAGATAGGAAGATTTATTTATTATATTTCATAGGAACTACATTGGTGAAGATGGCTATAAATGCTATGAAAAAACAATATGCAGATGAGGTTTGGAATAATAATATAAATAATCCTTTGAATCTTTGATAAAAAAAAAAATTTTTTTTAATGAAAATTAACATAAATTTTCCCCGTTATAAAGATTGTTTTAGAAACAGAATATACAAATATAGGGGCCCTTTCATTATATCATAATTTAGGGTTTATTAGAGATAAACGTCTTTACAGATATTATCTTAATGGAGTAGACGCGTTTAGATTGAAATTATTTTGTAAAGGTGACCCTGAGGCTGATAAAATTGATAAATTAAGAATTTAAGGTTTGAGTGGCTTAATAAAGACGCAAGTATTACATCGTCATGATACACAACTGGTGCACAACTGAAATCCGATGTGGATTTTTCCTGTTTTTTCCAATAAGTAAATGATATTCCGGTCATTTCCTATCAGAACGAAATAAATCAATTTTCATGTGCAAAGAATGTAATTTAGACTATCCACCATTTGGTTTGGTGGTAGCCGATGTGAGAAGTTTTTCCTTTATATAAGGCCAAGATTTTCGTTTTTATATATATTATAAAGTTGTGACATAAGGTTTAGAAAGAATGAATTTATGAATTTATTATAATTGGGAATATTTTTTATATATTTATATATCGGAGAATTTATTATGAACACAACAGCATAACAACAGCATTTTCGTATTACGGCAATGTGTCACAATATCGATTTTTCATAAACAACGGGGGATGCAACAACATTCCCTCTTTTAGTTACCTTTTTTTATTTATTTACATTTATTGAAGATATTTTTAACTCTTCTTCTTTTCTTAAAAATTTCTCGCAATTTTGAACAATTTGACTTGCTTTCTCCTTTTTCTTTTTTATTTAGGTATACATCCATCAATCTTTTAGTTCATAAGATCTTTTTTATCACATTTATCACACTTAATATTTAATATTATAAAAAAATTAATTGTCCTCCCCCCGAAAAAAAGTTTTACAAGGTTTAAATATAATTATTATTTGCTTTATTTATCAAACTAAGAACCGGGTTCGATTTTGACTGATAATATATCATTTCTTAACTTACCAGTGACCAGAAAAAAAAATAAGATCGAAAAAAAAATTTTTTTTAAAAAAAACCATCATGACTGATCACTCAAACCCCGTTAAAACTCGTAAAATAAGAGTTAAAAACAGCGCGAAACTTGATATTATTGTACAACCACCAACGCCACTCATGCGTAGTAATACCATGCCAGGAAAGTCTAGCACTAGTAACGGTATTCCTCGTGTTCCCCGAAGTAAAACTTTAGGGTTACCAGAAAAAGAGAAAGCCAGGTCAGACGATGGCTTTCATTCTGATTCTGATAGCAATCAATCTGCACATTCTGTTAACTCAAATTTGAGTACGCATAGTAGCATGAGTTATTATAATAGAGCACCTTCGATCAAGTCGGATACTATTATACGGGTTCGCTCAAAATCTTCTCTTGGATCCGCATCTTCCGATTTATCAGAAAAATCTCATTTGGATAATCTTAATTTGGCTACGTTGGCAGCAAATCGTCAATTACAAGTCGATAAACAAGCAGAAGAGGCAAGAAAAAATAGAAAGGTAAGTTTATTAATTTTATATACTCAAGTTAATAAAGAATTACAATTTATTGATTTTTTTCGAAAAATATTTCTGTATTCAGACAATTCTAATAATAATAAAATCAAATCCATCATATGATTATTCTAAATTATTCATATCGCTCAGATTGCGGATTTGGAAATCTCTATAAAATCATTAATCTCAATAAATTCTGAATTAGATGCAGCTAATAAAAAATTAAACTCTGAGATTATTGAATTAAAAAGAAAACTTCAAATGTAAATTTTTTATTTTATTTTTTATATTATTTTATTTTATTTTATTTTACTTTTTATTTATTATATTTAAAAATTATTAAATATTTCTAGAAATGATTCCATTAAATCTGAAATACATGATGATGAATTATCAGAGGCAAGTGCTTATATGAATATTATATTACATTATATTATATTTTTAATGAGAAAGAGAATAACAAAATTTATTATATTATTTAGATGGATTTAGCTGAATTGGCTAAGGATGTCCGATTTTTCAAAATATATCTTATGACAGATAAATTACTTCAGGATGCACAGGAAGCACTTGCACTTGATTCTTCAAAGTTAATTGGAAGTCGAGTTTTAACAAATGCAGAAATAGGTCTGTTAAAACTCGGCTTTAGGTTAGATAACTTAATAACATATGTTTATTATTAAATTTTTATCTAAATCTTTTTTTTTTTTTTGTCAACTATTTAGCAGAAACGAATTTTGATAATTCTGAAATAGAAATTAAATTAGAACAACAACATGATTCAGACGATACTACCAATACTACTATACCGTCTACTGAGAAATCTACCGGTGTCGATAATAACATATTAACAACAGATGATGATTTAACATCAAAAAAACAATCCATAACCAAATCCAAGTCTAAATCTAAATCTAAAAAAAAAGAAAAGTCAAAATCTCAGTCTTTTCTTAATTCTTCTTTACCTAATTCATCAGAGAGCAAAGATCGTGTCCAGGAAGTTATAAAGCAACTTCTAACCATTGCGAAACAAGATAATGATAATAGAAACTCAAAACCACCACAACCTGAAATAAAAGGTCTTAGATTATTATTATCTAATACTAATAATAATACAATGAGTCATAACACTATTAGTAGTAATCCTATTAATAGTAGAGATTCACCTCCTTCTCCTACAGTGATGCTCTTATATGAACTTCAAGAATTATTAGGTTATGGAGACGAGGAATCATCAAAAAATATGAAAGAAAACCGAAGAAGTTTACCTAATTTGCCTAGCGAAAACTATTTTCATGATAATGAAGGTGATAGTGATAATGCAAAATTTTATCGTCGTCTATCATCACCAATTTTTAAAACGAATACAATGAATAATAACAGGTCGGATAATGATGTGAACCCTTTAAAAGCAAAGAATTTACATCCACACGGTGCAGAATCAGGAAGACCATCATTTTGGGCTTCTTCGTTAGGGCTTTTGAATCCTTGGAAAGTTGAATGAAATGAAAAAAAATGGGATAAAAAAAGGAAATGAACAATTGAATGAAATTGATTTTGTAATAATTTTGATTGACCAGAATTTTTTTTTTTATATAAAAAAAAATTAAAAAAAGCTGAGCTTTCTGAAAGACTTTGGAAAAAAAACATTTTAACATATACGGAATTAGGAAAGAGATAAATGATTGAATCTATACTCTTTTTCCTATTTAATAACAAAGTAATTATTTCATTATTATAAATTGAGTAAAATATAAATATTTCATTTTCAATAATACATATAGAATTATTTTGTACCACAAATAAAGACTTAGAGAAAAGGAAAAAGCAAGAAAAAAAAACCATAAAGATTTTTTAATTTTGGGTTTTGTAAAATATATAATTAAATACAAGTTTTTTTTTAAAATTTTAATTTTATTTTTTATATTAATTATGGAAAATTTTAAAATTTACATTCAGTATTTGGTAAATCTTTGAAGAATAGAATAGATAATTATTAGAATATATTGATATTATCAAAATTATTAAAGAATATATTTTGAATTTGTATAAATTTAATATAATAATCATCATAAATCTGTTGTCAATATTTATTCTATTTTTTTTTTCTTCATTTTTGACTTGTGCATATAATTATATGTTAACATATTATATATATATATATATATATATATCTTGTAAAGTGTAATATATCACATAACAGCCAGAACATCACATTGTCTTAAAAGATAGTAAAAGTTGAATTATAAAATATTAAAAATACAAATACAATAAAATCAAATAAATAATTTGTTTAACCATTAAATATGTAAAAATATATGGTCAACAATTCTAAAAATTAAAAATTAAACACTGAACCAGGATCTCTAAAGGATCAGATTTTTTAAGCCTTACACATGTTTATATCCCGTGCTAGAAGGATGATATTTATTCCAATCATAATCATATTCTTGCAATAGTGAATCTATATTGTTATTGATATTTTCATCAAGATGGTTTGTCCAACCATCTAAATCCTTCCTTGTGGAAAGTTCATTAAAATTTTTAAATTCCGAGGCAAAATCTATCATATTTGAAGTCGTTTCAAAATTATGTATATTGTACAACGTTGATGATTTATCATTATTGTAATCCGCAATAAATTCTTGAGACTTATCTTTAAATTCGTTTACCCAATCATCAACCTTAGAAACTGGTTCCTTTTGTTCAACAACTTTATTTCCTTCTATACAAATTTCATGATCTCTCAATTTTTTCATGAAATTCATAAATGTTGAGTTTTTGAATTTTGGATTAGTTTCACTCACTACAGATTCGATCAACTGACCAGCTGTTTCAGCTAATTGAGTTTTCGAATCACCATTTATTTCTAAATCATTTTTTTGTTGTTGTTCATGTTGCTGGAATTCCGTTGTCCATGAATTTTCCTGTACATTTTGTTCATTAAATTCAAAATTCCCCAATTTTTCGTATGCATTAAATTCAGCTTCCCAATCTATTTCTACTTGCAGAAATGTTTATGTGTTAAAAAATATGAGATAATTTTGATAATAAAAAATTAAAGTTTGATATAAATACCTTTATTAGCAACAAGAAAAGAATCTTCGAAAGCAGCAACTTCATCCCGATTCAAATTTAGAGAATTAATATTATTAAATTGTGCATAATCGGAAACCCAATTATCTAATAATAAATTTGTGATAAATGTTAATAAATGTCCAATAGTATAATTTTATAATTCATATTTATATATATTAGATTCATCATGAATTTTATAAAGTCACCTTGATTAGGTATAATTCTTTGTGACGAATTAGATTTTTTGATAAAATCTTCCGCCCAATTATCACTTCGAATATCATGCTTAATAACTTCAAGTTCGTTGTTGATTCGATCAAAATTGTATGGGTTATAAGGATCTTGTTGGAAAAAATTCTGCTCATATTATGTTGAACAAATTTTAAGTCAGAAAAATTTAATTTCTAAAATTATTTCAAAAAAAAAAAAGATTCGTTGATCTGAATACCTACTTTATTATCTTTTATTTCTTTAATTGTATTTGACCTAAATGTCTAAATCGATAATAAAAATAAATGGTTGTTAATATATTATTTGTTTTGAAATTTTTTTTTTTTTAAAAAAAAAGAATATAACTAAATATAATACCCTTTTAGAAGATCCTTCGCCAAGTGGAATATGTCGATCCTAAAAAAAAAAAAAAAGAAATAGATCAAATGTGAATAAAGAAATTTTGGTAAATCTAGTCGACATTGGGAATTTGCGTACTTGATGCAAAGACCGATCTTGAGAAAATTGTTTCGTAAAACCCGATAATGGGTTATTTTGTCCGCAATTCATGTCATCAGCGAGCCAAGTTGGTAAAGCCATTTGAAATTTAAATTTAATGATAATCTAAGTTAGTTATTAAATAAAAATGATTGTCACACGAATAATCAAAATAGGAAATTGTTAAAGTTCAAAATCCAATATACTTGATAATCAATTTAATGGTCCGATCCGTGGAAAATCCGGATATCCGTAATTTTAGCCAGTTAATTTTGATAAATCATAATAAATTTTTTTTTTTTTATTTAAATATTTAAACATTTGAACAATCTTTATTTAAACATTCGAAAAATATATATATTATAAAGATATATGCTCTTTTTATCTTTCTCAATTTTATATAAATATATTTACGTATAAATTTAACGCAATTCGCGTGATTACTATAGTTATGTAATCTAAAGTAACTTAAAATAGAATTAGTAATACACGAACACTTTTGTTATCCACAATGTGAAAAAGAATAGATGTTAATATTTGCCTTGAATTATGAAATCAAAAGTTAGGAAAAACGGAAAGACATCAATTATAATAAAAAATTTTTGTAAAAATACACGCGAATAAAATGTAATAATTTATTAAACAGCAAATAATAAAATTAAAATTATGACCCATTACAAAAAATATTTTAAATCTAAGGCTTTTTATTATTATTATTATCATATTACAATAAATTACTTTACTTGGAAATAACTAAACACATATAAACAAAGAAAATAAAGAAAATAAATGTAAAATCCCTTTTCCGAATGTAATTTTTAAATACTTACTCGATAATTTAAGTTAATTTTTGTCTTACACTTTTTTTTGTTGAAAATAATCCCGGGAATCAATCCCATTTTCATAACAATATCCAAGATTTAATTGTCTATCACTACTTCCTCCTTCAGCTGATTTCAGGTACCACTGGAATACTTTCCCTTCATCTTTGGTGAAACTACGAACACTTTGGCACTGGTAAATGAAGAGGCATCAAGACGAACTGGTAACACAGAATAGATAATACTTTGGCACTCATGAAGGCATCCTTGTTATTCTCCACTTTGGCACTCATATCCTCATTGCACTAACAGTTATGGTCAAGGACCTAAACATCACGCGCGGCACTCATGTTACGCAGTGGCGGAGATCTTCTCATATGGAGGTCTTCTTGCTTTTTGCAATTTTCGCCTAAATTAAATAAACTTTATTTAATATTTTCTATAAAAATAATGAATCCCCCCATTTTTTATGCATCCCATAGACACTTGTATGTGTAGTGATAGATATGGCAAAAAATATGAGAAGAGTTAGATAACAGAGTAATAAAAGAAGAAAATCAAAAAAAGAAATAGAGATAGATAGAATAAATACCTCACTTTTCTACTGTTATTTATTTATGAGTTCAATCAACAAGGTTATAACTAAACGAAAGAGGAATTATAATAATATTATTAAAAGTTATAAAACTTAGAACAAAAAAAAAAAAGAATAAAAAGCGGAAAAGGGAAATATAATAATAATTTATTTTCGCTCTTATAATTTATCGTTAAGAAAGAAAGTTGAAAAAAAAATGAAAAAGGGAAAAAAGACGCGTTTATATAATTAGGAAATGAGGATCCTTTCCTTAACCTAAACCCCAGTTTAGCGGATCGTGATTACATGTATTCATGTGACATTTGGATTTAATAGATTCTACCGTAAATCTCTCTTTCATCCTGGTCAACATGAATTTTCGTGTCCTCCGCAAAGCTAGAGTTTTACGTGATATAAAAACTCGCGAGACTGTCGCGATGACCGAATTGATTCGACAAGCCTACCGTTATATTACACGTAATGAGCAGATTTCTCCAAGAATTCGCCAACAAGCTCAACTTATGCTGAACTCCTTTCCTCGCGCTGCTCGTCCTACTACCATCAAAAATAGGTGTGTCGAGACAGGGCGCGGCCGCGGTGTATTACGCGATTCAAAACTTTGCCGTTATCAATTTAGGTTAAAAGCTTTAGCTGGTGAAATTCCAGGAGTCAAGAAAGCTATTTGGTAAAAGTGTACAAAAAATATATAAAATATATAAAATATATAAAATATATAAAATATATAAAATATATAAAATATATAAAATACATGTGTATAAAAACGAAGTTGGATCCTTTTATTTAAATTTATTAGATAATTAAATTATTTATTATTTTTATTATTTGGACTTTTGTTTTGAATAATTCAGTCTGTTTGGAAAGTATTTTTTTTTAAAATAAAACGGACAAATATCAGATATTAATTAAACTAATTAGATTCGAAATTTTTTAAATAAATAAAATTATTATTCTTCATGCTCTTTTTCATCACCTACAATAACTTTTTGTAAAGATTTGTATATCATTGGTACCAATATAAAATATATCAAGCCCATCATAACACCAAGAACTAATATTAGTTTGAATGCCACACGTGGGACGCCGAATAATAGTGTTTCCAAAACTTAAAATCAAAAAATTTTATTTTAAATTTATGTTATTGGAAAAAAAAATGAATTAAAAAAAAAAAAAAATGAAAGAAATCCACATACCAATATTATATATTACTGGTTGAGAATCTCTACCCGGAATGACAGATACACCATCATGAATTGCTCTCACACGAATAAATTTTTGGGTAGTTGAGAGTTTCTCCTGGGATTCAAAATTCTATTATAAATAATAAATATAAAATAAGATATTAGAAAAAATATAATATTAAATATTAGAGAAAATAATTAAATTAAATTTATAATGTAGTTAATTAAATTAATTTACCGAACCATTATTTTGTAATCCTTTCTGTTTGTTCAAAATTCTCGTTGCTTCCTCCAATCCCATTATTTCCAAAATAAAAGTTGAAGGTGACTATTCATTCATTATGAAACAAAATAATATTTAACTTAATTTTTTTTTTTCATAAAACGAGAAATTTTTTAAATATCAACTCACAGATGCAACGTAAGATATTCTTGCTTCGTATGTATGACCTCCTTCCAAACCATCTAGAATGTACCAATTTTCCTTTTCACCATTTTCTCCAGTTAATGAAAATTCTTCTTCGTTTCGGAAAGGTATTATCTTTTCGTAACGTTGGATAGTATATGGAGGTATCAAGGTCTTTACAAAAGATATTAGAATTTTTTTTTTTTTTTTTTATTAAAATACTTTTTTTTAAAGTAATTTCATTGAAAAAGTAAAATAATAATTAATCAACCACTAAATCTTCACGAACACCAATTTCTTCAATAATGGATTTGGGAACTTTAACAGTGTCAGCAGTAAAGATTTCTTTTTCAGTGTTTGCTCGAATCAGACGGCATAATAAAAAATAATTCACGAATACCATAAACCATTTTTTTTTTAACCAGAAATTCATTTTGTAGAGAAAGTATTTCAAAAGGAAATCGAGTATTTATACCTTATCCATTTGTCAAACACGTGCGTGTTGAACAAAGTAATAAGTTGATGCATTAGCTATTTAGGGTTATTTAGGTATTACATAATTTTATAATTTTATAATTTGATTTTATAATTTTATAAAATTTGAGCTTTTTCTCCAGTATGCTTTCGAGACTAGTGAAAGAACATAATCAAAAACAACAGAGTGTAAGGCGGAATAATGGTAATGTAAAATATATTATTGATATTATTTCACGGAGATCACAGTATATCACAACTTTCTTTAGTTTGACTATATTATGTACAAACCACAGAGCAACTTCGGAAAGAAGCCGTACAATCAGTGAGCGAGGTGACTGATTGTTTGGCAGATACATTAAACGAAAGGTAGAGTTCTTTCTTTTTTTTTTTTTTTTTGTTTTCTTTTTTTTATTAAGGAATCATTTTTTTTAATATTATATCTAAACAAACAAATGGTAAAATTAAAAACAATTTTAAACAACTTTTATTATTATTATTTTTTTATAACTTTTGATCATATTTTACTTCTACCAGAGTCGCATCCATTTTCAAAACACAACGTGAAATTGAATCTGAGGCCCGACGTCTCTCTACACAATCTCTTAAATATACAAAGCAAACCAAACAATGGTTAAATATGTTGGATAGTTTTAATTCAGCACTGAAGGTTGGTTGATTTTATTCTCAATACGTCTGCAACAATTACAGAACAAAACATTGATAATAATATGTTTTATAACAAAAGGAATTGGGTGACGTTCAAAATTGGGCAGAAGTAATAGAAAAAGATATGAGAGATATAGCGATGACTCTAGAATTTGTTCATAAAGGTAAATAATTTATTAATTTATCCATGTTATTTGTGAATAAGATATGTTTTAGATATGTTTTAAATATTCATTCACGATTATTTCCTATCAAATAGGAACAATGGATGGTGAACCCGTTTCCATAACATCAACATCAACATCAAGTCCTCAAAAATCTTGAAATAATTTTTAGTATATTTAAAAAGTTATAAATTTACAATTATAATAATTATAATTGAGTCAATCAATTCTTACTGGATTTATTATTTATTTAAAAATTTATATTAAGATAAATGTCCGAAATATTCTCACCAACAAACTTTAGATAGACAGATGGTTATTTTAGGAAATTCTCCATAAAAGATAAACCACATTCTGCAGAAATTAGGAAAAGTGGCGTATCTATAAAATTTGTAAATTAAAATCTGTGTAACTATTCAATATTCAATATGATAGTATTTATTATAACTTTGAAATTGCCATTAATGATGAAATTAAGTCCACGATTTAATCATTTTTCGCGTAAAAAATATCTTTAATGACATTATTATTTATTATAATTCTTTACAATTTTACAATTGGAATGGATCTGAAGGGGGATTTTTTAGGAGTCTATCTTTTTAATCTAATACTGTGTAACTTTGTGTATATATGTACATATGCTTGCATTACCACCAAATCTTTCCTTTTTACAATTTTTACAAATAAAACAATCAGAACCAAATAACAGAATAACAATCGAAATATAAAAAAACTTCCGTTTTTCTTTTATTCGATAAAAAAATCGGAATTTTCCTGTTCCGTAGCCAATTAAAATTTTTTTTTTTGATTTCAATCATTTCAATCATTCAATCATTTCAATAATTTGTGATAACAAAAAAAAAAAAATCTCACGATTTCTCTTTCTTTTTCTTACCTGTGACATTCTCTCATAATTCTCTCATAATTCTCTCATAATTCTCTCTTAATCCTCCCATAATTCTCTCTTAAAAAAAAAAAATGGTTCATAAATTATTGTCTCCAAGATTTTGGCTGGATAAATTCATCATTTTATTTTTAGAGCTTATATTGTTAATTTTACAAAGTACACTTTACCTTATTAAAGGAAATGAAGACAAACAAACAGCCGAAAAAAGGTTGAAAGAGCAACAAAAAGAAAGGGCTATCCCAAAAGATTCAGAAACGGAGATATGTACTTCAATGGAACAAATGGTAGTAAATATTATCACAGGAATTCCCTCGGAGTTAAAACCAGATGAGACCGTTAATGAAATATGTGTTCCAAATGAGCCTCATATTGAACCAATTAAAGAAATCAACAAAACTAAATCACAAGAAAGTGAAATAAGACAGAATCAACCTTTGGAAATCGTTTGTCCACCATTTGAAAGGAAAACAACAAATAATAATAACATTGACCCAGATTCCAAGATAATTCCAATTGAGGTATTATTTTCTTTTATTAATCTGGATTTGATTAAATAATATATACATATATAATTGACGATAAATAATTAATTATATATTAACAGTTCCACTGGAGACATGGTGGAAACAAAGTTTTCGTTACTGGCGATTTTGACAATTGGCAAGGTATATAAAAAAAAAAAAAAAAGACGCGTCATTTATTTATATATACTTCTACATATTGTTAAATCACGTGATATAACTAAACATTTAGCTACGAAACACGAAATGCATCGTAAACCTGGCACAGATGATTTTGTTGCTATCGTTGATATCGACCTTACAAAGCAACATCAATTCAAATTTGTTGTCGACGGAAGTTGGCACTTCAATGGTGATTTACCTACACACTGTGATGAATGTGAGTGGATAATATTTTAAAGATTTTAAATATTTTATACTTTTTGATGTTCATTGTTGAATAAACAAATCTTTTTTTAGGTGGCAACGTAAACAATGTCATTTATGCTTTCCCGGCTGGTCCACTAAGTCCTGAATTTAAGGAACACGTTATTGGTAAGTTTAACTTATCACAAGATTATTTCAAATGTAATTAATAAATCTTCTATTAATATTTTTTTTTTATTTATTCTAAGCTCCATTCGCTCACATGACTGCCGCCTACTAAATAAAATAGAACTCTTTAATAATAATAATGATGATGATTACTAAATTTATATAACTTATATCGAAATAAATATAAATTATATCATGATTTTTTCACATGATCTTGTTAATGTGCAAATCGGTTAAATTTTAAAATTTTTTTTTTTGTTAATAATAATAATAATAATGATGATGATTGCTAACTTATATCGAAACAAATATAAATTATATCATGATTTTTCACATGATCTTGTAATATGCGAATCAGTTTAATTTTGATGATGATCAAAAATTCTACGGTATAAATATTTTGTATGTTTATAAATTTGTTTCTTTTTGTTTTTATTTACAAGTCATATTGACTATTAAAGATTAGAGTCTGAGGATAAATACAAAAAATGAGATACTAATTATATTATTTTTTTTTTTAAATAATATGATTATGTACTTAGAAAACTAGAAAAAAAAAGAATCATTTATTAAAATTATATTTATACATTTATTTGTTTCCTCTCAACTTTGACTTGCTAAGACCGATTTGTCATGTTTTGTAATATAGGTATAGGTCTTATAGTGTTATACTTTTGAATCCATGGATGATTTAAAACTTCTATTATTGATGGTCGAAGATTAGAATCTTTACGTAGCAACTTGTAATTAGAGTTAAAATAGAATTAAAAATATTGTAAGTATCATTTAATATAATAATAATATATAATAATAATAATATATAATAATAATAATAATAATAATATATAATAATAATAATAATAATAATAATAATAATAATAATAATAATAATAGTTACCAATAAAATAAAATGCTTTGCTTCAGGTGATAAATAATCTGGAAGAATGGGATCATCATTCACGATCCTTTCACAAGTTCCTTTATAATCCCATGATTCATATGGAGGGACACCAACTAATAATTCATAACATAAAATTCCAAGTGACCAAATGTCTACCTTCTCATTATATGGGATACGCATCAACATCTCTGGTGCAAAGTAGTCCAAGGTGCCACAAAGTGCCGTGGGTTTAAAACTACTGAATATATAAAATAAATAATTTTAAAATTTTAAAATAATAATAATAATAATAATAATAATAAATAATAATAATAATTTAATGATAATATTATTATAAATTAAATTAAAAAAAAAAAAAATTTTTTATAAGAATAGACCTTGAATCTGGCACATATGTAGCATAACCAAAATCCGCTAGTTTAAGTTCTCCCGTTTGTCCAAACAAAATATTTTCAGGTTTTATATCTCTGTGAATAACATTATTCTGATGAATGTATTTTAATCCACAAGAAATCTGTGCGATATACTAAATGAAAAAAATGAATATATATATAATTATCTAATTATTATAATTATTATAATTATTATAATTATTATAAATTATGATTATAAAATATTTTACCATTGAAGTACGTCTTTCCGAAAATCTTTGATGTTGTTTAAGATAATAATATAAACATCCTTGAGCTAATTCTAAAATCATAAAAATATGTTTCTCATCTTGAAAGCAACCAAAAAGTTTAAGAATATTTGGATGCCTATTAATTTATAATTGTTTAAAATTTAATAAATTTTGATATTAATAAATTTAATAATAATAATATTATTATTATTGTTGTATTTAATATTTTTAATATTATCATATGACATGTACTTGAGATTTCTTTGAATTTCAACTTCTCTCTCCCACGGAATTATAAGTTTTTCTTTAAGTAACTCTTCTTTATTTAATATCTTTAATGCAACGACATATCCATTTGTCTTTTCAGTTGCCACGTAAACACGACCATATTTTCCTTTACCAAGTTCTCCTCCAATCTCAAAGTTATTTATAGAAAATTGCGGTATGGTTTGTCTAGTTGGTCTATAAAATTATTCAAATTATAAAAAAGTAAATATATTTGATTTCTATGTTATATAAACGTTGGAATTGTATATTTATTTCTTGATTTAAATGATATTAGTAAAACCTACTGGGTCAAATTATATGTACAGTTTTCTTTATTTTCTTTATTTTCTTTATTTTTATTTTCTCTATTTTCTTTATTTTCTTTATTTATTTGTCTCTGAGATCTCTGAGAATAATTCTTTATTAGTAAAATAAAAAATTTTATTAATTTTATGAAATATATATGAAATGCAAAGTTTGTGTGAAATTACAAATTCATAAAAAAAAATAAAAAAAGAAAATACCATTTTCACAACTATAAAATTTTTAAAGTATTATTTATTAAATTTAGACGCTGAATGTTAATGAAATATGAAATATTTGAGAAATTACGAATTGAAAATAAAATAAACCAAAAAAAATTCTGATGAGTTCGTGAGCAATTCGCGTGACGCAATCAAATATCAACAACCACAATCACGTGTGTTTTGAATAAGAATCCTCCTGTTTTAATACGTGATGATTTTTTAGATCAGTTATAGTATAATTTAAAATTAAAGATATCGATAATTGCTATAATAATTGCTAATTAGATTTTAGCGACCTATAGCTCATTCGATTAATCTCACTGCAAGGAATCAAATGGTAGTATTTTTATGTATATTGGAGCAATATTGATTGAGATATGACAAAATATTTCGTTACCAAATATAGATATAACCACTAGGTTTATTTTTATATATGATATAGTATTTAAATCTTCTATATCAACAATAACACTTTGGGCACAGGTGATCATCTTTTGGCCATTTCATAACAAACCTGTAGATCAAGTGCTAAGAAAAATTTGATGAATAAAAAAGATACCAATTATTTGTAAACTGTAAAATTAAAATCCGAGAAAGTGACAGAAATATTAAAATGATAATTATCAATAAAGAATCCCCATTGGTTAAAAAAAAAAATCAAAATGAAAATAGATTTTACGAATTATTATGATAATTAGATCAAATTTATGAAAAAATGAATAGTTTTATTTCAATATATGTTGGGGGAGTTCTAAACTATCAATAAAAAGAAAAACCGAATTACTCAATAAATAATAAATCTATCTAAGTATATTCATTTGATTTCTTTTTTCTTTCTTTCTCAACGGATACAGGTACGACTTCCCAAATGCTTTCAGCATATTCTTTGATCGCACGATCACTAATAATAAAATTGTAATTATTATTAAACAATAAAAAAGATTTGTACAACAATAATATATATATATATATACTTACGATGAGAATTTACCCATACGGGCTGTGCATAGAATACTTTTCTTTGCCCATTCTTCTTTATCCTTATAAGCCTCATCCACCATATCTTGCGCACGAAGATATGAACCGAAATCATCTGAGAGTAAGTAATAATCTTTTCCTATAGTCAAAGTATTTATTAAAGGAGAAAATATGCGAGGATCGCCAAAATGTCCAGATTCAATATCATCCAATATTGCTTTTAATGCAGGATCCATTGATACATTTCGATACCTATATATAATAATATTAAATAAAATATTATTAAAATAAATAATTATTAAAAAATATATAATACTAAATTAAATCTTGAAATTACCTATGGGCGTGTCTCAAGTCTTCCACTTTATCTGCCAAATTTCCAAACATGAAAATATTTTCATCACCAATTTCCTCATGAATTTCAATATTTGCTCCGTCAACAGTTCCAAGAATTAAACCACCGTTCAAAACAAATTTCATATTACTAGTACCAGATGCTTCAGTACCAGCTGTGGAAATGTGTTGTGAAATATCGGAGGCAGGAATAATTATTTCTGCAACTGAAACATTATAATCAGGAATGAAAACAACCTAAAAATTGATTTCGTTAAAATTTGTTGGTTTTTATAGGTCATAAATGCAGGGAATTTTTAAATAAATGAATATTACCTTCAAAGTATCGTCAATACTAAGATCTTTGTTCACAACGTCGGCTACACTATTTATAAGTTTAATTACCAATTTGGCAATATAATAACCTATAAAATATATGTTCAAATTCGTAACATTAATGTAAATGTTAATTCAAAAAAATAATAATTTTTTTTCTTATTATATACCTGGTGCTGCCTTCCCTCCAAAGATTACAACGCGAGGAACGACTTCTCGTCTTTGTTTAGGGGTCATCTTTTTCAATAAATTATATCGATGAATGACACTAAAATCAAAAAAAAAAATTAAATTAAATTAAATTGTGTTATTAACTTTCAGTAGAATTAACTTACCTCAAAATATTCATAAATTGTCTTTTATATTCGTGGATTCGCTTTACTTGAATATCAAACAAAGCATTTGAACTGACTAAAATACCGGTTTGAGCCTTGATATAGTCTGCTAAACGAACCTAATTTAATTAAAAAAAAAAAAACTGTCTCAATATATTCAATATTATAATTACAAGAATCTAAACAACTAACCTTATTAGAATGCTTAACGGTAACCCACCGTTTCCTAAACTCTTCGTCGTCAACGTATTTTTCGAGTTGTTTTAATTTGAATAAATCCTTTAAAACAAAAATTTTTTTTGTTATTTTAAATTTTATAAATATTGTAATTTAAAAATTATCAGACAAATAAAATACCTTCAACCAATCTTTGTTTCCTAATTTCTCAGTTATCAAATCACTTAATTTAGGATTTGCTTGATGTAACCATCTATAAGAATTTTTTTCCTTAATTATTTTTCTCTTTTCAATTAAAAAAAAAAGTTTAATAATAGAAATTTTATTACCTGCGAGGAGTAATACCATTGGTTTTGTTTTCAAATTTATCGTGACCAAAAAATTTAACGAAATCTTTAAAGATCTATTTCAATCAAAACCAAAATTTAAATAATTGTATAGAATAATCAAAAATTTAAATTGTAATATATACCGTTGTTTTAATTAAGTTTGAATGTAACTCAGCAACACCATTGACACGATGTGAACCTAATTATTGGATTTTTACATTATTACGTTCATAAAAATTTTAAATAAAAATCCCGAAACGAAAAAAAAAATCCTTACCAACAATAGCAAGATGTGCCATTCTAAAATATGAAAGAAAGGAATAAATAAATAAATTCATTACTACTTTTCCTACTTATTCTAATAAAGACATCATGGATATCAAACAAATTCAATATACCTCACAAATTGTGGCGTCGATTCTTCAATAATAGATAATCTTGCTAAAATATCACGATCATCAGGAAATTTTCGTTCGACATTTTGTAAGAAGTACTGTATAAAAACAAATTATTATTAATCCTTTTCAAACATGAAACATTTTACATTTGTCAATTATCAACTTACTAGGTTGATATCAAAAATAATCTGCATATGTCTTGGTAACAAATATGATATCACAGGAACAGGCCATTTTTCCATAGCTTCAGGAAGAATTGTGTGATTTGTGAATGCAAATGTATTGGTAACGATTTCCCATGCATCATCCCAGTCGAGACCCTATTAAAAAATTGAAATATATGTTTGTAAATAAAATAACAAATTGGAACTGAAAAAGATCTCTAAATAAGAGACTAGAATATATACCTCGATATCAACCAAGATTCTTTGTAATTCGACAATGGCAAGTGTAGGATGGGTATCTTTGATAAAATAATAATAATAACATAAAAATCTAATATAGAAAAATTCTTTGATAATAATAAAGCGACTTACCATTTAATTGAATAGCAACCTATATGTAAATTTAAACATAATTAGTAAGATTTTCGTATTACAGTTTTTTTTTTTTTTGAAACTATCAAAATTGCATACCATATACGGAAAGTCGACAAATGGTCTTTCAGTTTTCTTAAACCGACGGACTCTAAATAAAATAAAAAAAGGTTTAATAATTAAATTAATGCTATTATCTAAACTTAAATGATACTTACATGTCTGCAAGACTGGCGGCAACCCAAAAGTATTGTTGTTTAAGACGCAATTCCTTGCCGACCATATGGTTATCATTCGGGTATAAAACTGCGGTAATGTTTTCAGCCTCCATTTGTGCTTGAACTGCTTTCTCGTATTGACCTTCGTTGAAATGTTTAAGATCGAATTGACGTTTTGGTTTACTACTCCATAGACGAATATTGATGCAATTCTTAGTACCGTAACCTATATTTTGAAATAAATTTTATTATAATTTATAATGTGTGTGTGTTGTGTGAATACATTCTAATACTAACCAGGAATAGGTACGTCATAAGCCACGGCTTGAATTGGTTCACCCCCTTCCCAGATGGCCCGTACTCGACCTTTATCATCAGTATATCTACTAACAGTACCACCGAAATGAGTATCGATAACAACATCAAGTCTAGGTAATTCCCATGGATTATCAAAATTTAACCAATAATCTGGGAATTCGACTTGGAAACCATCGTTTAATCTATAACGTTCAAAAGATAAAATTTAAACAAATAATTCCGATTTATTTTTATTAACACGTAATAATATAAATTACCTTTGTTGAAAAATACCATAAGTGTATCTGAGACCGTAACCCCAAGCCGGATAATCTAATGTAGCTAAAGAATCCATATAACAAGCAGCAAGGCGACCCAAACCACCGTTGCCAAGAGCAGCGTCAACCTCTTGGTCGAGAATATCTTCCATCCTGAAACCCAAGTCTTTGATACCCTCTATTTAAAAAATGTAATGCTAATTAGAATTATACCATGCTCTACATATATTATATACTCTTTAGATGCTCCTTACATTTTATATGAGGATGTAATGAAGAACAATAAATGATCATAAAAAAAAATAATAATATAAAGCATGTACCTCCATAATTTTCTTTCAATCCTAGATTAAGAAGAGCATTATCTAATGATCTACCCAATAAGAATTCCAAAGAAAGATAATAAACACGCTTTAGACCAACTTCGGCATGTACCTAAAAAAAAAAATGAAACCAAGTTAAACAAAGTATGTTTATAGATAAAAAAAAAATATTTCATACAATTTAAAGCACATGTAAATTATCAAAACTAACTTGTTGTGTGTCATTCCATCGCTTGATCAATCGATCTCGAACACTGCATAAACAAAAAATTTAATAAGATAAAATTTCTAAATTTATAAAATTTGATTTCCTTTTCTTTGATAACATACGTGTGAGCTGTTGCTTGATACGCACTAAAGTTATCGATATTATAAACTGATCGGGCAAGTGTGGATGTCACGTGACGAACGAAGGAACTTTGAAAGCTTTCCTTATCTTTCATGATGAAAATTTTTAGATTTTAAGTCGTATCGAATAAATCTATCAAAATAATTCATTCAAAAGTTTTAATGATAATACAAACCATCATTTTCAGAGACAGCATGTTTTTCCCATAAATCCAAAGTTCTTGGAGACCATTTGGCTATTTCTTTTTTGAGATCTTGTTTCCTGAAACCAGTAAAAGTACGTTTGTGATAACGACCTTTTGAAATATAATTTTCGTCAGCTGCCTCAGACATGCCTGAATGTTATTGGAATTCAGTAAGAACAATAAAGTAATAAAGATGACTGTCAAATTGTCGAAACTTTTATTTATATATGTAAATTTATTACGTCACAATGGCGTGTTAGTTAATACGTCTTTTATCCTTTTATCCTTATCCTGATTCTTTTTGTTTTTTATTTCACATGGTTTCTACAATTACACATTATATTATGTAGTGCATCGATCAACACAAACTTGCCAATACCTTTTTTTGATTTTCTTTATTTTATGTAAACCTAAGTTCCTAATAAAGATTTTCATTTAAATTTAAATCGATTATCTACAATTTGATCTTTTTTTTTTATATTATTAATTAAATTCGATCTCGAAAATGCACTTACCACTATGTATATACAAAAGAATTCTTCCTTTAAAAATTGATTTATTTTCATTGAAATTGTTCTTTATTATAATTTGAATATAAGTGTCAGGTGGGATGATCAGAATATGGCCTGATTTACCAAATGCGGAATTCTATAAATTCTATAAATGTCAACTGAATATATGGAAAATTCCAGAATATAATTTTTATTGGCTAAAAGTTTTTCTATTTATTATTATTTATATTGTATCATTACTATAAAATATATATATCTTTAACAAAAGTGAACTCAATAATTATATACTTGTATATTTTTAATGCAATTGTTAGGTTTAGAGAGAGAGTGAGAGTTCAAAAAACAAAATCAAAAAATTAATCTTTATTTAACTAATAAGCAAATGTGTTACACAAAATTAAACTTGATAAAATTCCTAACTATATTATTTTTTTTTATTTGTAAAATTGAAAACTCTGCAAATAATCTGATCCACAACTTTGATCTCTTCCTCTTTCATAATTTCTTCCTCTTTCACAGTTTTTCCTCTTCTAGCTACATTCATTGGTCTATTGTTATTATCCTAATAAATATTTTTTTCTTATAATATTTTGAATAAAAATTTAGCAAATATAATAGTTCAAAGTTTTTCTGATATCAATCTAGTTAGAACTTCAAATGGTTCAGTTCATTAACTCACATATAACTTATATAATATAAAATACTATTATAAAAATATAATAGATTATAAACTATATATTAAATTTTATATAAAATTCTAATTTATTTAATTTAAATATCAATTTGTTAAAAGTAATAATTTGAACTAAAGAATTTAAAACATTTAAAATAGTTTAGGACACAATAGACTAAACTAAAAAACAAAATGTAAAAGGATTTTTTGCTATAAACAAAACTTTTATTTACTTCCTTAGATTTAGAACTATTATCCTAAAAAGTTATTATATTAATAAGATTAATAAAATTAAAAGATAAAAAAATATAAACAGGTTTAAAATAGTTTAGTTTGAATTATTTGTCAAAAGTCATCAGAAATTAAATAAAAATATTTTACAACATTATATGAATACCATTCTATAATATTATTCGGATAGCATTAACATGTTACATCTTAAGACATATAATAATTTGATATATTTTTTTAATAATAAAAGGTATTAGTTCATTTTTAGTTAAAATAAATAAATTATTTATTGTTATAATGTGACCATTTGAACTTTATTATTCTTTCGTGAAAGGTGTTGACTCACTATGCAAGTTTATTTTTATCTTTAATTTGTTCTGAGATTTATTTTTCAATATATTATATTACTATTTAGTATACAGGACTTACATATTTTGTTTGACTTATAACTAATATTTTTTTTTAATCTGTAAGACTTATATCTTTAATTTGCCTTATGACAAGTAGTTTAAATTATATAGGATTTACATCTTTTACCTATATTAATAATTTTTTATATTTATAACTACAAATTAGTTTCTTTTTATTTAATTTATTTTCAATATTTTTTTTTATTACATTTCAATATTTTTTTATCATGCTTCAATCCTTTTTTTTTATTACACTTCAATATTTTTTTCATTACACTTTAATGTTTTTTTTATTACACTTTAATATTTTTTTTAATTATTATTTATAAATAAAAATTATATACAATATACAGTTATACCTGCCACCCAAATTCAAAATCCAAATGCCAAAATCCCAAATGCCAAAATCCCAAATCCCAAATCCCAAATTATGATTAGTATTTTTTGCCGAAATCCCAAATCCCAAATCCCAAATACTAGTAATTTGGGATTTTGGCGTCCCAAATCCCAAATGATTTGGGATTTGGGCAACACGTATATATACAGTTGAACCTGTATATAAGCATAATATCAGGTCGACAAAATCCTATACTTATAGGCAAGTATACTTATATAAATTAATAATATCACAAAAAAAAAATTAATATAAAAAATTATTTTTTTTATTAATAATAAAGTCAAATTAATATTTTTCAAATGAATAATTTAAATTATTCATACAAATCATCACTAAAATTATTTAATTCATTAAAACAATCAGAATTATTCAATTCATTCAAATTATTATTTATATTATTATCTAAATCTAATATATTAAAATATTTATTAATTGATAATTATATCATATTTTTTTGTTTAATAGAAAATACTTTTCTTTTTTAAATTTCAATATATTTAAGAATTTGATTGCAATCTTCATCTTGTTGAAGAAAAAAGTTCTAAAGAATTTAATATATTAGTTGTTTCATTATATATAATCTTTGATCTTTTAATAGTATTATTATCATTAAATTTATTATTTAATTCATCACTTTCATTATTTTTTTTTATATTTTCTTTTACCATTTCAATAATATTATCATCTGTTAGAATTTCTACAATTTTATTTTCATCTAATTGATTAAGAAGTCCTTGAACATCCATTGGATTTTTATATCTAAGTTCATTTATTTAATTTGTAAGATCATTTATATCCTCTGGAATTTTTTTTAGATTATTATTAATATCTGGATCATCTTCTATTTGTATATAAATTCTATATGAAAACAATGATAAATTGTTTTAGCACTTACATCATTATTCTATGCAAAAATAATAAAACAAATTACTTGTAATATATCAATTTTTTCAGGTTCTATCTTATTTGCTTCAATATTTTGAAGTATTTGTTAATGAAAAAATTTTCTATAATAAATTTTAAGATTTCTAATAATGTTTACATCACAGGATTATATTTTTGATGTAATATTTGATAGAAGAAAATGAATTCTCGTATTACATAAGTTATATTTTTTTTTTACATGTGTTAGACAATTATCCATCAAAAGAAGTACATTTTGTCCGTGTATTTGTTGATCAAACCATTTAACATATTCAACAAACATTGTTTCAGTCATCTAAGCTTTTGAATTCCATCAGTATTGAATATCTAAAAATTTTATATTCATTTCTTTGGTTTTTGATATTTTTCAATTATCCAATATAATAATTTATAAGAACTATTACCATTAGTACAGACTGTAATAGTTAATCTTTCTTTACTTTTTTCTGTTCTTTCCAATTGTTTAGTTGCAAGAAATTTATCTGCAGGAAGACAGTAAAATAATTCAGTTTCATCCATATTGTAAATGTCTTTCCATTCATATTAATCAAGAAATTGATAGAGGAAAGGTAAGACTTTAGCAATACCATTTAAATCTGCGAACCCACTTTCTTCATGCTTGATATAGGATTTAATTTTGTAGTAATTCTTAAAACTTTCTAACCAACTATTAAAAAAAGATATTGTTTTATCAAAATATAATATTAGAAAATTTAATTAGGCATAAATTTGCCTAAAAAATTTAATTTTTAATTTTAGCTGAAATTTAGGTGACAGGAAGTAATTTTCTACTAAGATATTTCTAAGATAGATCGAAAGCCCTAGTTATTAGTTACAATATGATATATAATTCATTATTATAACATCGATATTCGCAAAGAAATTTACATTTAAATTCAAATGTCCGTGAAAATTTATACTGTAATTTTTCTGTAAATTTTTGTAATTCTATCAGAAATTTTTTATTATATCACAAAAACTTCCAGCAGAATTACAAAAATTTACAGAAAAATTATGACATAAATTTTCATGGACATTTGAATTTAAATGTAAATTTCTTTGCAAATATTGATACTATAGTAATGAAATATTTATTATATTGTAACTAACAACTAGGACTTTTGATATATCTTAAAAATATCTTAGTAAAAAATCACTTCCTGTCACCTAAATCTCAGCTGAAATTAAAAAATTAAAATTTTTAAATAAATTTATGCCTAATTAAATTTTCTAATATTATTAACTGATTTTTATTATTTGCTAATTAAAAAATATTATTCTGATAATACATTAGTTACTAATATTAATAAATAATCATGTGTCATTTTAGAAAGATAGGGATATACTTTTTTACTATTCAAGAGAATTCACTATTTCATTAACTGTGAATAAAGAAAGATATACTTGAAATTTATTTAATTTTTTATATGAAACTTTTTGAATAATTATCTTATAATAGAATTTTTCTATTTAAAAGATTCATTTTATCTGAAAACTTATATAAAGTAAGTATATAAAATGTATTGTAAATTGAAGGAATTCTAAAAAATTTAATAATATTATCTTAAATAATAAATTAAAAATATTAAAAATATTAATTTTTTATTAATTTTATTTATTTCATCATGGCTTCATTCATTTTCTTTATAATATAATATTTTAAATTTTGAATCTAAAATAAGATAAATTTCATTAATTTTATTATAATACTCTGATAATTTTTTTTTGTACTTTTTAAGCTACTTCTTTAATTGAAGTAATATTTTCTGTATTAATAATATCTTTTGTATAATTTATAAGATTATTATAAAAAGATATTATAGTAAAAAGTATAAGATATGTACTATTTATAATAGAATACAAAATGGATCTAATCTTTTTTCTAAAATAAGATATAATGTAATATGGATTTTGGATTTTAAGTGATTTTTTAAATAGCAAAATTGTGTTTATTATATTCAAAGATCAACAAAACACTTATCCAGTATAATTTTTTTTGATAAGATTTTCTTGATCAAAAAAGAAAAAATATTAAGTCTGTTTTTAAAATAATCTATAATTGTAATTATTATTATAATTATAATTATAATCGTAATCAATTACCATATTCTAATCCATTCATATATGATTACCATTACAATTGTCATTATAATTAAAAATCCATACCATCCCCTTTAAAAATCGATGTTCTTTATATATAAAAAAAAAAGGACAATCATATATTTAATTTTTTTTTCTTTTATTTACTAAGTCCATTGTCAACTTTTTTATTTATAAACCATATAATAATAGAATTTATCTATTATATAATATAGAAATTAATCTTGAGAATGTTGGATATAAAAAAATAGATACAAAAAAAAAATAAAATAAAAATAATTACTAAGATTTCTACTATTTGCTACATTTATAATAGTACTGAACGTTGTTACTAGTCGACCTTTTGAACTAATTTTATTTTCCAAAAGGTAATTTACAACTAGCAACTTGTAAACATTTGCTTTAGTTTATGAATTAAAGAGGATAATAGATGAAGAATAAAAGAAATATTAAGGTTAAATATTAAAACTAATTAAAAGACTTAAGAATTTAGGGTCACGGGATTTAAACTATTGACTAATGATTTAATTTTAAAGGTTGAGTTAAGAAATTAAGACAAAGAATTGAATATATTTATTAATAGTTTATTAAATAGTAACAGAAATTTATGGATCAGAATTTATATTCAAAGAATATAAATTAATAAAGGAACAGAGTTTTGATATAAAAGATATAAGTTTATTACGAAGAAAATTAATAATCCAATTACTTTAGGATTATAAAAATATTACAGTTGAGATTTCTTTTTAAATTTCTCTATTTAGAATTATTCGAATATTATTTGAAAACTATCTTAAATATCGAATTTGGCCAGTAAGTTAATCAGTAAGTTGACCAAAATCTTGATCAGTAATTGTGTCAATCAGAAGCCATTGAGTTGGTCAATCAGTTGGCTACTAAATTGGTCAGTAAATTGGCCAATAACTGGACCACTATAATTTACATTATTGATTTACATAATTCGTATTACTCTACTAGATAAATAAATACTAATAACTAAATATAATAAATATACTAAAATAACTATACTAATAAAATAAATACAAATAAGAATAAAATAAAATAAAATAAAATAATAAGAAATTATGAAAGTGGAAGAAACCCATAATAACAACAGCTAAAAATCAGTGTCAAAACTTGATTAATAATCCATATATTGTGGCATGGTTCTTCAAGAATCGCTTCAAATTATTCTTGGAAGAAGTATTAATTCCAAAATAGAATTTAGAGGATTGGAGATACAGGTATAAATGGTAACATCGAGGTAGTGTTAATGTGCATGGAATAGGAAAACAAAAAGATGTGTCAGCAATTGAATGGGAGAAAATGAAAGAAGATAATGAATTAATGGTTAAAGTGGTTCAATATTTAGATTCTCTTGTAACCACAATTAATCCTGGAATTGATGCACCTGTACCTAATTAACATCTCTGCTAAAAGCTTGATACAGAGTTATGTGATGATCTACAAGATTACATTGAGTTGGTTAACAAACTGCAGTACTATACAAGATGTAGTTCTTCATATTGTTTTCGTACAGATCGTGGAGGTAAACAATATTGCAGATTTGGATTTCCAAAAGAAACTGTAAAATGAACCTTTGTGCATGATGATGCTCGTGGCGATCTGGAACTTATTATGGTAAGGAATGACCCTTACGTTAACTCATATAATCAAGTTCAACTTTAGGGTTAGCATGCAAACGTTGATTTGAAGCCTATTTTCACTACTCATGTTACTCTTCAGTATATCTCCAAATATGCAAGTAAATTGGAGCCACGATTTGAAGCTTTTTCAGAGATTTTAAACTGTATTTTTTCTAATAGCCAATCCAATGATTCATTTCTCGGCTTATTTCAAAAGCTACTACTTCACACTGTTACAGAGCGTGATATCTCTGCACAAGAAACATGCCATTTGCTACTTGGAATTTCCTTATATCATTCTAGTCGTCAATTCATCTCTTTAAATCTTAATAAAGATGCTCTGCGACTGCTTTGTGACTTTTAAAGTGAGGGCAAGTTTATGACAACCAATGGAGCTGGAAAAACGTTACAATCGCTATTGCAAAAATATTGGAACCGGCCTAGTGAACTTGAAAATATTTCACTTTTCTAGCTTTATTTAAAATATAAATTTTTAAATAATCAGTGGAAACCATGTGAGCGTGAAAATATTGTACACATTTGGTCGCGACCATCACCTCAGATTAATGGCTCTCAATGGGAAGAATTTTGCCATTTAAAAATTCTGCTCCATGTAAAACACAGAAGTATTGAGCAATGGACTATAAATAATACTGTCCCTTGGTCATATCTTTTCGAACTTTATAGTGAAGAGATTGCCAATGATCGCAATGACTTGCTTGGTTCTCCTATAAATAACATGAAAGATAATTCTATTAATGAAGAAGAAGAAAAAATGGATGATGATGAAGAATATAAGAGGGAGATACGATCTGAGTGGATGTTGTTAGTAGAAATGAGCTCAAATGCAATCATAGATAAGTATTCAGATTTGGGTTTATGTAAAATTGATAAGAATCATGATTGGGTTGGTGACATAAGGCAACATCACCCTAGCATCGATTTTGCAGATGTGACTACTTTTCTGCAGCAAGTATGTGATGAAAATGCTTTAGATTCTGATAATTTAATTAGCTCAATAGATTTTCAAACTTTGAATGAAAAGCAAAGAGTGATATTTAAACAGATTGAAGAGCATTACCTAGCTGTGATTGAAGGTCATAATCATATAGAACCTCTTAGAATTATTGTCATGGGAATGGTGGGAACTAGAAAATTGTACCTAATCAAAGCAATTCGATATCAGCTTAACCTGATAGCAAGAAACCATCATGGTAATGATATCAAGTCGCCTATACTTGTACTTGCTCCAATTGAGGTTGCAACATTTAATATTTAGGGTATTACAATCCATTCGACACTTTCCATTCCAGTAAATGGTTCTTGCTTTGATATAGGCGGTGAGCAGCTGAAATGACTACAAAAAAAATTGGATAATGTAAAATATTTTATCATAGATGAAAAGAGCATGGTTGGACGCAAAATGCTTACCTTAGTTAATATACGGTGTTATCTCTATTTTATTTTTAAATTTATTAATTATTTATTTATATGTTTATATATTTTGTTATCTTATTTTATCATATCTGTA
>CAJVPK010000132.1:0-59718 GCA_910592015.1 Diversispora eburnea | reverse complement strand
ACATGTGATACGGTCACACTTCCGCTTTAACCCGAATCACCTCACATGATTCTACTCCGCTTTAGCCTACCCCCATATTAAGTATGTAATATTTTTATAAAAATTTTATATTCTTAAAGTTTCATCACGTAAGTGGGGATTTAGCTCAGTGGTAGAGCAATTGACTGCAGATCAATAGGTCACCGGTTCAATCCCGGTAGTCCCCTTTACAAATTTTTTCCTGAATTTTCATAACTAAACAATGTCTTTAAAGAAATGCAGTTAATACGAATACGAATATAAATAGAATATCAAAACTGATATATTATTATTATTTTTTTTAGACCCACTGTAGAATTTACTAATAATGAAAAATGTCGATTTCAAATAAAATTTATTTTTTAATTTTCGTATATAACTATATGTATTTCAAAGTTATGATATGAAAACGTTATGAAATGTTAACTCAATTAACTCTGAATATTAATGTTAAGAAGATATTTTGAAATCGAAGTGACCATAATAAAAAAATTGAACTATTTTATACAATATTGATCTAATGAACTTTTAATACATAAATGAATATGACATGAATTATGGCTAGAATTACGTCTAGAATTACGTCTAGAATTACAGATTACAGCTTTTAGTTGTAAAATTAGAATATTGTGGTAGATATCATTATTTAAGACAACACTGTCAAAGGTATTTTTTATTGAAAGTTATCTACCAAATCCTATAACATCCTTTCTAATTCATGTAAAAATTTCAAATTATTATTTATTTAATAAAAATTATGTATAGTTAAAGTTAAAAAATGATCCTTTTCATTTTTTCATTCTTGAGAGCATATTAAACATATTTAATAAAACCTAATTATTAATTTTTTTTTTCTAAGCATAAGATTATTGAATACTAAATTTTAATAATTGCAATGATAAATATAAGGTTTAGCAGGAGTTGTTATTTTATTTTATTTTCATCAAAGAAAAATCTCGATAATTCAATACAAATTTGATAGGTTATTAGAATTGTCTTATACTTAAAATGGTCAATTCCCTAAAATAATAATTTTACTGTTCTGAAACATGACATGCATTATAAATTATATAATCATTTTACTTAATAAATCCCTCTAATAGAATTTTTTTTTGTAGAGGTTTGATATAAAAACGATTCAGATACCTTATTTCTTAATTGAATAAAAAATACCTATGTTAATATCTTTTGTTGTCTACTTTGAGATCATATTTAAAAAAATTTCTTTTAGAACTAATCTAGCCAAGTAGAAATAACATTAGAATTTAAAATTCTTTAATTTTTGTTATCGTTACTTTTCAAAATAAATGTCATTGTTTTTTTTTATAACATCTAGTTTAGTTTATAAATATTTATTATATTACTGAAGAAATTAGAAAGGAGGTAATACTGTTCCATTAAATTGTTTTCGTATGCAAAAAAGAAATTCAGAAGGAAAGAATGCAGAAATGCAGAAGGTTATCACCACATAAGGACTTTTAAGATTAATGATATAGATAAAATTGGTTATCTAGTTTATTATGTTAAGCGTTTCAAGATGAGTAACTGTATACATTAGAAACAATAACTAATTTTGGTAGAAAAAGAACACAATTTATTGTTACATTTTATCCATTGAAATAAATAAATTAACAATAAGAAGAAAAATAAGAAATAAAACAATTGTCGTCAAGATATTTGAACAAATGATAACTGTATTTATACAACAAAAATTATTCAACATGTCTCATTATTATTTATAAAAACTCTAACGTCTCAGGGTTTTTATTAAAAATAGCTTTAACGTTTGCCACAAATTTATTATTATTTTTTTTTTTATGTTCTTTGTTTGAATTCTTTTAATCGAATTTTTTCTTGAGGAAAAAAGTTCATTTTATATATATATATCTATATATTTATATAATCTCTATACATTATTTCTTTATTCTTTAAAACCTTGCTTGTAGCAGAGTTTTGTTTCAAAAATTTGTTTTATGATAACCTAATTTTCTTTTCTTTTCTTTTTTACTTTGTTTTTTTTTTCTTGTGAATAATTTTAACGATAACAATTTATATATTGAAAAAAAAAGAAAAAGAAAAAAAATCTTATTTTTCTATATCTCGTATTTTCACCTTATTTGTGAAAGAAAACTACAATCTTTAATGGCTTCGAATTCTATCAACAATAACTCTTCACAATTACCGAATGTAAAAATCACAATATCAACTTCAGCACGAGAAAGATTGGATTCTTTGTTACAACAAGAAGCCGAATTCAATTTTACGACTTCTTTACCAACACAACAAAATGATCAACAACTTAAATTTCCTTCACAAGCTCACATTTCTCATATTTCAGTAAAATCAAGAAATAATGAAAATATAGTAGAAACTTCAGAAGAAATTCCAAATTATGAAAACACAGTGGTAGATATGCCTCCATCGTATCCAGTCAGTTTTAAATCGGAAAAATCTAATAGCATAATATTCATTCCAAGAGAAAATCCTCAACCATGGCCAATAACAAAAAAATTATTCTTTTTTGGATTTTTATTTTGGCCACTTTGGTTTGCCGGAATGGGATTCTCGGTATTTGCTAAAGATGCAAAGACAAGATTGTGGGGTCGTAGGTGTATTTGGAATTCATTAATTGTAGTAATAGTTTTTATTTATATAGTAATCGCATATATTCGAACTGACGGTAAATTGATTTCATGATGAAGTTATTTTGTAATTATTATTTTCTTCATTTATTTAATTAATATTTAGTATCCTTGTAAATGTTTTGTTTTATGTAACAAAATTTATGTCTTTAACTAGTAATTTTGTTTTTTAGTTCTTTTTAACATTTAATAATTTTACATAATTACATAATTTATTACATAATTTATATTATTTTGCATTTCAAATATTTTAAAATGGTTTTTGTCACCTTTGATAGGTACCAAAAAGTTGATAATAAAAAAAAAAATTTGTGGTTTTGTTAAAGCTAATGTATATTTTATATATAGTATTTATACAATTTTTTATAAGTATTTTTTATACAACTATGATTAATAAATATTAATATATTCGGTTACCTAAGTAAAGGTTGACTTTCACTATTATTATTTTCATGATTTCGTTCAAAAGTTGCTTCCTCTAAATCTTTAACTTTAGTTACTACACCTACAAATTCTAAGAATTCCCAAAGTATAGCGAATACTACGAATAACCACATACAAATAATATTGGTTGAACGGATTTGACAAGCTTTTTTAATGTCGGAAGATGGATAATCGTAATCTGGTGGACATGTAAATGGAATTTCGCCAAGTTCGTTTGATGTATAAAGTGTGTAGGTAACTGAAAAGAAAATAAAGAAAATAAAAGAAAATAATAAAAGATTTACGTTAATTTTGAAAAAAAAAAAATAATATTATTATTACTACTATTTCTTTGACTTACTCGCAATTATGATCCAATAAAACGTTACCCAGCTTTAAAAGTGAAAAATTTTTTTCGTTATTTAAGTGTCATATATAATACTATATATAGTATAGTATCTCTCTTTTTTGAATAATGGAAACATTAAAAGAACGTACAATAATTCTTCACATAATTTTTTAGCCAAGTCTTTAAGATGATGACCGATACCTGTTATTATTAATTTTGCTAGATATAAAGAAAAGAATAAATAAATTTTCATTTTCAATTTTCAAAATCATTTAATTAGAAATTTCTTACATGGTATCGCAAATGAAATACCCAAATAACTAAAAAGAGAAATATAAATTAATTATTTTTCTTTATCAAATCAAAAAGAAAAAGAAAAGGTTATAATGCTTACAAGTATTCAAGTATTTTACTTTTCAAAAATATATTTTCATCATCAATTTTACCGAATATGTCGAGTTTCAAGATTTCTTTGAAATAAAGAAAATATTTAAAAAAGATTAAAAAATATTCGGATTTGAAGTATCATTTTAATACGTATATATACCTAATATAGGACAAGCGAACATTAACAATACTAATGGAATTCCAATGATAACATTAAAGAAATGCTTTACACAAGACATTTTTTTCTTTTCTTAAAAAATTAGAAAGTAACTCTGAAAAGGATTTTAAGTGAAAAAAAAAATTGCGGAGATTTCAAAGATTTTGGAAAGGAAATTTTTATAAAGATAGACGATATAGAACGAATCGGGTAAATTAAATTTTTTTCTTTACCAAAAAAAAAAAAGAAATACATGTCATGTTTGTCAAGAATCTTTGTACTAGGTTATATCATCACTTTTTTATTATTTTCAAGTTTTTATTCTTGTTGAGTAATGCATTTGAGTAATGGTGTGTTCGTTTTTTCGCGTTTATTTTTAAATAAATTAAAAAATTAAAATTAAAAATTAAAAATAATAATTTACTATTTTTATATTAATTCAAAATGCTAAACTAAATAAAAATAATAATGATAACTGAAATGTTACTATCAATGGTGGGTCTCATGCAAAGAGACAGATCCGTGTAATATCAGATAACCATAAAAAAACAAGATTTTTTATAAATTCACTTTTCTCTCGTTTCATTTTTATTTTTTATTTTTTTTTTTAAAAAAAAAATCCAATTTTATTATTATTTATATTATGAGCCGAAACGCAAGATATCACACAATACATGGTGAAGAAGATGATGATTCATCTGAATTCAGCAATAATAATAATAATAATAATAATAATGCAAATATACCATTTAGAAGAAATAATTTAAATGAAGAAGAAGATAATAATTCAACAACTTTACAAACAACAACACCAACATCAACTCCCTTCTCTTCTTTTCCACCACCACCTCCATCCCCAATTCAAACAACTTTTACCCAACCTAAATGGATGAGAAATCCAGCCATAAAAAATTTTATCAATAAAATTCAACGATATTATAGTGCCAAATACTTAAGAAAGATGTTTAATAGACTTGGTCAATTATTTCTTATTATCATATTCCTGGGAATTTTTAGTATAATATTAAGATATATATCGAAACCTGATCCAGATGATTATTCTAATGTGGAATTCGATTGGAAAATTGATCCTGCTTCATATTTAACAATGGATGCAGATGTATTTGGAAATTATAATATTTTATTAAATGGACACGCTCATACCACTTATTCCGATGGTAGAATGACTCCGGAACAAGTTTTAAAATGGTCAATTGGTAATTAGTAACAATAACAATAGTAATGATGATAATAATAATAATAATAATAAATTTATAACTTGTGAAATAATTATATTTTTTATATACAATAGCTTATGGATTTAATGCTGTCATTGTAAGTGATCATAATACTTTAGAAGGTGGACTAGAAGCTCAAAGAATTGCTCGGGAGAAATATAATGATTCAATTATTGTGATTCCTGCAATAGAATATTCGTATGTTTATTTTTTTTTATTTTTTATCGGATTCTTTATTGATTACATCTTTAATAATTTGTTTTTTCATTAACAATACAATTTTTACTAAAAATATAAATATTCTTAAAATAGGTCATGTCGGATACACATGCAATTCATTGGTCTTATGGTTAATCCTTTTCCACCTTTTAATAAACCCGAACCAACAAATCAAGAACTTAAAGAAATGATTGATAAAGTTCATGAATTAGGTGGATTGGTTACGGTTAATCATATTCCCTGGAGTAATAGTACAGGTACATCATCATCATCATAATTATTATTATTATTATCGTCGTCGTGGTTTCTTATTATTATTGCTGTTATATTAATAATTTTTAATTTATAATTTTAATTTTTAATTTTTAATTTGTAATTTTTTTTTTTAATTTTGTAATTTTAATTTGAATAGAATGGAAAAATCATGTTGGTACTTTGCCTAATCATCCAACTCGAGAAGAACTTCATGAAATGGTAAGAGAATTAAATTTATACAAAATATTTATATACAAATATTTATATATACAAAATATTTATGTATTTTATATACCAAATTTCTTCATGCTATTTTATAAAAGGGAGTTGACGGATTTGAAATAATTAATGGAAATATATTTGATTATGAAACTTATAAATATGCTAGGGATAAAGTTTTATTAATGATTACAGGAACAGATGTACATCATCCATCATCAGTAGCACATTCATGGACAGTTTTAAATTCACAAAATATGACAGTTCAAGGAATAATGAAAGAATTACGTGAAAAAAGAACAACATTTTTCTTTGATGCAACTGGACCAAGACAAGTTTATTATCCTAATGAAAATCCAACATATTATAAATTATTACCATTATTTGCTATAACTGATATATGGAATTCATTTTATGATGATTATCGAGGAATGTATTCATTTCAAGGAACATTTTGTCATCAACGTAAAGTTGTGATACATTGGAGAAGTTATTGGTGGTTTGTATTATGGTGTTTAATATTTTTTGGATTTTATGAATTAGGAAGATGGGGAATTAATAAATTGTGGAGATATGGAATTATAAAATTTAATGAATTAAAAAATCGAAAAAGAGGAAATAGAAGAAGACGAAATAATTCAGTTTCTTCGGAAGAAGAAATTAATCGACAAAACGATTTAATAGATTTGGAAATTTAATATTTAATTAAATGTAATGTATATTTAATTTTATTTAATGTATAATATAATATAATAATATGTATACTTACTACTATTTTATGATGTAATCGATGTTAGTTTATGATATATTATTATAGCATAAATAATATATAAAATTGTTTATTATCTATTACTTCTTTTTTTATTAAAAAAAATAAGGTACACAAATGCTGTACGTGACAGTACGTACATAAATCTAATTGTTTTATTTGACAAGTTCTGTAACAAGTTGTTTCAAGTTATTTAAGTCTATATATCACTATCACATAATAAAATGTTAAATAAATATATATATATATATATATTTATTTATTAATCTAATTAGTCTAATTGAGTTGTATGCGTTTACGTTTATGCTATTATTATAATATTTTTTTTTTGTCAACAATTACAATTTAATTTAATTCTGATTTTAAAAAATTCATAAAAATTATAAAATTATCAGGTGAAAGGATGTCAAAAAAAATGTCTTTGATGTTGAGTAAAAATAGATTAAAAACAGAATAAAATAAAATAAAATAAAATAAAAATAAAAATAAAATAAAATAAAAAATAAAATAAAAAATAAAAAATAGAAGAATACTAATTTACAATGATAAACAAAAAAAAAAAAAGGTAATAAATTAATATATGTTTATTTTTTATTTATTTATTTAATATTTTATTTATTTATTTATCACTATTATCATTGCACTGTATTGTATGTATTATATATATTCATTATGAAACCATCTTCCATTTCCACCATATCTTTCCATTTGTCGAGCATTACTTCTAACACCTGAAGCAGTTCCTGAAGCACTATGTACCATGAATTCTTCTAATTCTTCTTCATTATTAGTCACCATTATTTTTTCATCATCATCATCATCACCACCATCTTGTTCATCATCTGATTCTTCACCTTTTAATATTTTTATTTCAGTTTTTAACTCTTTAACTTGATTAGTCATTTCATTCATTTGTAATTCAAATCCTTTTTGCATATTTAATACTAAATGATATAAATCATCAATAGTTAAATCTGGTGTCCCAATTTCATTTGAATCTAAACGACTATTATTTGTATCAAATCTCTCTTTATTATTATCACCACCACCATAATCAAGAGGAAAATATTCAGCAGGAAGTTGATGAGATATTGGCGAAGAAGGTGAAAATGTTGGAAGTCCAAATATTGATTGTTTAGAAAATTCTTTTGTCATGGGTGTTGTCGGAATTGGTATAGGATTTGAAATTATATAACGACGAGCATTATTATTATTATTATTATTATTATTATTATTATTATTATTATTATTACCATCTTTAGGATGTGATTTTTTAAATAATTTACGATTTGTTACCAGACGAGAAGTTATGGTTTTACCAATATTAAAATATTTCTTTCGTTGTTTTGAATTTGGAGATGACGATGATTGATGATGTAATGTTTGATGTTCTTGTTCTTGTTGTTGTTGTTGTTGACATTGTTGGTGAAATTGTTGATATTGTTCATATTGATATTGTTGTTGTTGTTGTTGAAGTTGTTGAAGTTGTTTATATTCAATTAGTTGTTTTTGTTGTTGTGGTTGTTGTGGTAGTTGTTGTGATTGCGGTGGTTGTGTTTGCTGTTGAATTTGAGTTGCGTAAGGTATTGATGGAAGTACTTTTGATTTTCGTTGTTGTGATTTAGCTATAACGTTTCTAATTTCTTCATCATTTTCATCGTAATCATCATCATCATCTTCGGTTGGTAAAGAAGGTGGTGGTGAAGGAGGTCGATCACTATTGGTTTGTTTTATATTTAGTTCAGCACTAGTAGAAGAAATAGTAATTGGTGGTGGTGTTGGTGATGATGATGATGATATTGTTAAAGGTTCGTTTTTAATATAAATTTTATCATCATCATCATCATCATCATCATCAACAATAATATCATCGTCATCATCATCATCATCGTTATTATCATCATAATCTTCTTCTTGAAGCATTATATCATCTTCATCATCTTGTTCAATATTATTATTATGATTTTGTTGTTGTAATGGTGGTAATGATGATGATGATGATGGTTGTTGCTGTTGTTGTTCATCGTTAACGAAAAAAGTATCCCTGTCAGTAGGTGTTCTATATTGATCATCATATGCAACGTGATATTGAAATGGAATATTTCTTGTTTCGGCCATTTTTTCTTTATTTTTTTTCCTTTTTTTAAAAAAATGGAACGAACCTGATTTTTTTAAGAGGAAAATTTTTAGAGACTTCAAAGTAAAGTTATTTTTTTTTTATATATACGATTTTAAAGTCTATAAAATCTTGTTTAAATCCTGTTTTAATCTTGTTTAAAATCCTTTGTTGATTTTTTATTGGTTTTATTTTTGTTGGTTTTTTTTTTTTTGCAGGATTCTTTTTTGCTATTTTATTGTTTTTATTGTATTGTTCTTTTTTTTTTTATGATGAAAACGATGAAAACGATAAAAACGATAAAATGAACATGAAAAAAAAATTGTTAATGATGGAAAATGATGTCAAAGATGTCAAAGATGTCAAAGATGTTAAAGGGTGATATGTAAGAAAGTTATTATAAAAGCATTTGGAAGGATAGAAAATTAATAAATAATAACATATAAACAATAATATAAACAGTAATATTTTAATGACAATAAATAAAACAAAAATATTAATTATTGAGAAAAAAAGAATTTTATATGTGAATATTGTATAAATGTGTTGTAAATGATGCTTTTGTTGAAGAGAAAATTTTTTGAGTTAAAAAAGAGTGATTTTTAAATAAGAATTTTGGATATTCTGGAAATCATGTTCTTTTATATCAAAACTATAATCAAATATTTTTTATAATACTTTTACTTAATTATACTTTTTTACTAATTTATACTTTTAAAATTTTCAAACATATTTAACAAAACTATTTAGACTACATAGACTAATTAAGATTACTATCGACTTTTTATGATAGGATGTGATATAAGTTATGATGTTTGATTGAATTTACGCAATAAAAAAAAAAAAATAATAATAATAAAAAAAAAAAAAAAAGAGATGCATTAAATTATGAAACTCTTGATCATTTGTCATAATTAAATGAAGTGATACGTTGTTGTTTGTTGTGTATCTATGCAATGTATTTTAAAGAGGTTTATTGTTGCAGTAAGGTAAATACAATGAATTTTAATTATTTATTTTATATGTAGTAATTTAATTTATTTGATCTATTTATTTATTTATTTATTTATTTATTTATTATTTATTATTTATTATTTTATTTTTATTTTATTTTTATTTTTTATTTTTATTTTTTTTTTCTATTATATTTTTATTGTCTTTATCATTTTTATTCCAAACTTACTTTTGTTATTCCATTTACCCACTTATTCACTTTATCCACTGTTCTTTCAGGCTGATTTGTCTATTTTGGTTATTTCCACTAATTTCTCTTGGTTAATTTTACTTTATTTACTTCAGTTTATCCACTTTTAGTTCAGATCAAGTTTATCCCGGTTTTTTTTTTTTTTAGTCTATTATTTACTCATTTTCATTCATTCACTTTATTTCATTCATTAATTTTTAATTTTTTAAGTTTTTAATTTATTCACTTTATCCATTCATTCATTCACTATTACTTTATTATTTTATTACTTTATTACTTTATTTTTCTTCTTTCTTATCCCATAGGATGAAACAACAATGCACAAGCCAAGAATTTGAATTTTTGGTTACATAAAGTAATAATAAAAAGGTAAAATCGGATATAATAAGGTAAAATCGGATATAATAAGATAAAATCAGATGTAATAAGGTAAAATAAGATATAATAAGATATAATGATATAATGAGTTAAAAGATATAATGAGTTAAAGATATAATGAGGTAAAATTTGATGCAAAGTAACAAAAACAGTCTTCACTTGGCGCTCTATTATAGTCTTTATAATTTTTACAATTAAATAATTTCTATTACTTACAACAATAATTTCTATAATTTCTAATAATTTTTTATATCGCTCCACTGTCGTCACATTTCCCGAAATAAATTTATAATATAAAATTTATTCAGTGTGCATTTATTCCTTAAAAAAAAATACTTCTAAAATAATGAATATTACACATGTAAATTGCAATAGAAGCTTTTTTATCCCAAAACAGGAATTCTAAGGAATAATAATAATAATAATAATAATACAATAGATCCTTATACTTTGTTTATATAATTATGAAACGGAAAATGTTCAAAGAAAAAAAATTTTTTTTAATGTGATAACTCATAATTGACATTTACATCTTTTCTTTATCCCTTTTCTTTTTTTTTTTTTTTTCTCCTTTTTCTTTTTTCTTTTTTTACTTTTTTATTAAAATATAATACCTGATAATAATAATAATTAAAAAAAATGATAATTTAAAGAAAAAAAAAAAAAAAGACCATATGATCATTTAATCGATAATTTATGTATGCGGGGGTGTGAGTATATTATTATGTACAGGCCCTGCAACAATTACATTTATAACCACCTAACTCACTTGTTTTAACTTATTTAATATAATTTAATTTAATATAATATAATTTACATTAATTTACTTAATCTATTGTTTAATTCGTATAAAGATAAATTAGACAATTTCGACACAACATTACAACACATACACATACAACAATAACAACTAAACGCATAAACCATAGTCAGTGTTTACTTGTGTTAACAAATTAAGTGAATTTTACTGTCATTCTTATTGGATTAACTGATTATAGAATATTATATAATTATTTTATTATTTAAATTATTTAAATTAATGGAATAATGGAATAATTATAAATTAATACTTTTAATAGCAACTATGACAACAGATAAAGAAGATAATGATTAAAGATTTGTAGAGTAATTCCGTAGAAAATCATTTATTATTTTCATTGAATTTTTTAATCGTCGAAAGATCATAGAAATCATTAATTAAACAATTAATTAATTAATTAATTAATTAAATCATTAATTAAACAATTAATTAACTAAATTCTTTAAATAGGTATTGTGGAAAGTGCGCATTTATCATAAAGGTGAGAAATTATGTACAATTTTGTGGGGAAATTTGACATATAGCACAATATATTTATACTACTGTATATACTGTACTGTGCATTGTAAATTTTATCCTGAAATTGTTATGATCTGTTAAAGAAAAAAAACATGCACGTAAAGGTTTTTTAAAAATCTCGCATTCTTTACTGCGCTTCTTACTGATTAATAGTCACATGAATTAATGTTACATGAAAATTTGTATTATAAATATATAACTATGATTGTTACCCAGATTTTTTTTTCCTGAATTAAAAATAGTTTTTCAAAGGTTATCATTAAATTAATCATTTAATTTTAGTTTAACTTTTAATTTAATTTACTTTTCTTTTCTATTAATTAATTTAAATTTTAAATATAATTTAAACTTTTAATTTTTTAAACTATTAATTTACACTTTTAATTTAATTTAATTGTAAATTTAATTTATGTGGAAAAAAAAGCCAATATATTATAGTCATTAATAATAATAATGAATTCAACTTTAACATTTTTTTCTTCTCCTGCAGCTTCCGAAGAAGAAATAATGAGTAACATAAAGATTCAGTGTATTGCTATTATCGGAAAAATGGTAAAGTTTTAAATTCTAAAATTCATTTGTAAAAAGAATCATTATTTCTAATTTATCAAAATTTACCAAATAAAAAAATTCTAGAATAATCCGTTATATATTAAAAATTTTACTGATACACATCCAGATTTAAAATATCATTATATTGCTCATACTTCAATTGATGTTATTGAAGAGAGAAGTAAAAAAAAAAATTTTTTTTATCATTATATTTGTTATTCATTATATTTATAAATCAATTAATTAATTAATAATAATGAAAATATTTAAATGAATAAATTAAATGAATAAATTAAATGAATAAATAAATAATTTAATTAATTTAGTCAGTGCAGGTCCTGAATCAGCAGATACATATCTTGGATTATTATATGCAATGGAAGATCTAGCTGTGTATGTTATTATTATTTATTTATTTATTTTATTATGTTATATAAAATTATTATTTATTAATTATTTATTAAATTATTTATTTATTAAAATTAGGTATGGTTACTTGACTAATACTAGAGTAAAATTTGTTGTGGTTCTTTCAGTTCTTGATGCTGTAATTAAAAATACTGATATGAAAAATGTAAGTTTATACTATTATCATTATAAGAAAGAAATAATAATGTGTAAAAATAAATATAATAACCAACAAATATAATAATAATATATTCCTTTAGATATTTCGAAAGATTCATACCGCATATATTAATCAAGTTTGTAATCCATTTTATAATTTGGATGGTAAAAAATCAATTGTTAGCAAAAAATTCATTGCAGCTATTGATAGTATTGGTAAATCAAACAGTGGAGATATTTCTAATATTTAAAATATAATAATAATAATAATAATATTACTATTATTATCAAGAGAGACTATTTTACATTATTATTATTTTTATTTTCATTTTTATTTTTATTAAAAAAATAAAATAATCCTCCAATAATACTAAAAACTCCAGAAATTAATGTATAATTGAAAATCCTTTGGAAAACTGTTGTAAAAAAAATATAATTTATATATTTACATGAGAGAAAAATAAAAAATAAAAATAAAAATAAAAAGAGATATATTTATTTATTTATTATGTAAATGAAAATCATACCTTCATTTCTTCTTTGTAATTTAAAATCATTTTCAAGTTTATTTACAGCTTTTGCAATCATTTCATCAATTTCTCCAATGAATACTAATGTTTCTTTCTCTGTACCTTTATCCCAATCAATTTCATTTATAAAATATGCTCCAATAACTGCTACATTCACATTAAGAAATTTTTCCATAGCTTTAAATTTATATTTTTCTGTTTGTTCTTTAACGAAATTTCTTCTCATATTTCTGCCTTTACGTGTACTTCTACTTTGTTTAGGATTTAAATATTTTACTTCAACCACTAATAATATTCCATAATCTGATGCAAAAATTAAATCACCTTGACCATATTGTGATTGTTTATCTATTACTTGCCAATCATTTTGAAATAAATATTTAAACCCTGGAATATATTTATTGGTATTGGTAATAAGTTGCCGTTTTAATTTTCGTTCCATTATATCTGTAGTAAATAATAATGATGATGTATTGAATTTTTGCCATTGAGATTTATGAAGTTTTTGAAGATATTCGGTAAATGGATAATACCATTTACGAGAAATTAAAAGAAGATTTTCTATTAATGGTTGATCGATTTCTTGGCAATACATTAATTTATTTTCATTTAATTTTTCACTATTTTCTTCTTTATTATTACTACCAATATCTTCAATATCTTTATTATTACTACTAATAATATTTTTTTCTTTATTGTCATCATTGTATATATATTCAAAATTAGATACTTTTTCAAGATTAGATATTTTTTCAAGATTAAAAATATTTTGAAATTCTTTGTTAATATTTTCTTCAATACTAATATTTTTATCAAGAGTTCTGTGAATCATCTTTACTTGTTCTATCTGTTTCATAATTTGGTTATTAAAAATAAAATTTAAATTCCTTTCTCCTAGTAAAATATCTTTAAATATAGATTTACAAATTTGTAAAAATAAATTTGATTCATCCTTGTTATAATTAATATTATTAATTGAACTTTGTTGAAATCCTTCTTCAAGTTCTTCAATTGTACAAGGAAATTTGAATTCTGGTGATTTTAATGAAATATTTCTTATATAATGTTTATTAAAATATTGTTGTCTTTTGATACTTTTAGTAATATTCCAAATCATTATTCACATAATAATCTCTCTAAAAAAGGAAAAAAAATAAAAATAAAATCTAGATGATCACCTGTTGTATAATTTTATATTTTTCTCAAATTTCCGAATTACGACATACATACAACATACATACAACGTACATACGATATTTATTTTTCTATTGACAACCCGGCAACCTATCCTATGAACTAATTAAATTATTCCTACTCTCTTTCCCACGCAAATAATCTCTTTCTCAAAGATGACATTTTATTCTATAATAATAAGTTATCCAAGTTATTTGGATTTGATCGAATTTGTATTGATAGTATTAATAATTTATGTAGCCAAATTTTATTTAGATTATTTCACGAGACCAAATAAATTCCCTGGACCTATTCCATTACCTGTTCTTGGTACTCTTTTATGGTATAATGGAAATCCTGCTGAATGGGTTACAAAAGCTCAAGAAAAATATGGTGATATATTTGAATTATATATGGGCAAGGAAAGAATCATTTGGTTATCCAATAGTGATCTTATCACAAAAATTGTTAGTCCTTCAACTAATAATAATTTCTTGATAAGAATTACACCTAATCAAGGTCTTGATGAAATTGGTTTAACAACCAAAGGAATTACTTTTAATCGTAATCTAGAATCATGGAAATATAATCGAAAATTTTTTAATCAAGCTATTAAGTCACCAAAATTTTTAAAACAAACCGTAGAAAAAATTCAAGAAATATTTTCTGAAATGGAAATATGTTGGTCAAAACTTTCAAAATTTGATCAAGATATTCAAGATTCAAAGAATTCAAATATAAAAATTTCAGATATAAACATATCAGAATGGATTCCACAATTCATCATGGATCTTATGTTTTTAGTTATTACTAATAAAAGAGCTTACACTTTTGAAAATTATTATTATAACATAATGCTAGAAAATAAAAAAGAAAAAGAGAAAGATGAAGAAGAAGAAAAAGAAGAATATTCAGAACATTTTAAAGCAACAATAAAGAAAATAGAGAAAGTAGAAAATTTTGCTAAAATTATTCATGAATGGTCATATGCTCTACAATTTTTTATGAATACTCCAAAGTTATGGCGAGATTATATACCAAGTTATAAAAGGAAAGCTAATAACTTTAAAAAAAGTATTGATAAAGCTAATGAAGTTTATCTTAAACTTATAAGGGATCGTAAACAAGAAATAGATAGAATTCCTATAGATGAACAATTAAATTCTGATGCATTAACAATGTTGTTGACAGTAAATACTCCACGTGATATTACTACACGAATCTCGGATAATAATCATACAAGACCAATGAGCGAAGAAGAAATTTTAGGAAATGTATTTGAAATAATTAGTGGTGGAGTTGATTCTGTATGTAATTAATTAACAAATGTACATTTATTATTTATTTATTATTTGTTATTTGTTATTTGTTATTTGTTATTTCTATTAATTATTTGTTATTTCTATTATTTGTTGTTATATAGACATCAAGTGCTTTTTGCTTTATAATATATCATATAGAGCATAATCCCAAGGTTAAAGAACGTATGTTAAAAGAAATTGATTTTGTTTTTGGAAAAGATTGTAATCGAAAAATTGCATTTGATGATTTAAATAAATTAATTTATTGCGAAGCAATTATTAAAGAAGGTATTTTTTTTTAATTTGATTTAATTTTCTACAAATAATAATAATAATAATAATAATAATAATAATAATACTAAATACTAATAATAATCATCTTTTAGTACTTCGCATGATGTCAGTTGTACCAATAATATTTAGAATGTCACATAGAGATGATAAAATTTCTGGCCATCAATTCAGTGGTCAAACACAATTTATGCTTAATACTTATGGTATACATCATAATAAGGAGCATTGGATAAATCCTGAAGTATTCAATCCTTCTCGTTTCTTGAAGGAGGAGGAAGCGAGTGACAATGAGAATGACAATGAGAATGAGAATGGCAATGACAATGAGAATAGCAATGAGAATGGCAAAAATAACCAAAAATCAGGAATTCATAAAAATTCATTTATAGCTTTTGGTGGAGGATCCCGAATGTGTGCGTATTTGAAATTATTAATTTCTTTTCTTTAAATATCTTAAAATTATTAATTTCTTAATTATCTTTGTTAGGTCCTGGGAAACAATTAGCTATGACTATAATTAAAACTTTAATGGTTTTACTTTATAGAAAATATGATGTTAGATTATCAGATATGAATGCACCTATTAAATATCATTTTTCCATATTGAGACATTGTGATGACCTCAATGTAATATTGAAACCAATATTCCAAGATTTATAATCGATCATTCTTTTTAAAAGAAATTATTTGTTTTTAATACAATTGCTTAAAATATTATCCAGTTAATTACTTAAAAATTATTATGTTTATTCAATAAATATAATTAAATACTCAGAGTAATAAATGATATTTCTTTCTAAAGAATTGGAATGTTGATAAATGTATTCTTGAAATTGTATTTTCTCTAAAGATAAGAAATAAGAAATAATTATATACAAAAGAAAATAAAAATGTGTTTATAAAACAAATAAATAATAATACTCGAGAAATTTGAGAAATTCACTTGTCCTTTTGAAATAAAAGGTACGGCGAACCATCTCTCCACTACTTACTTAAAAATTACAACTTCTTGTCTCATAACCACTAAAAACCTTCCAACACCTTCCCCAAAACTTATACTTTTCAATCCTAATATTTCAGCTTGTCGATGTAATCGCTTTCTTTGATATCCTGTCAATTCTCGAGGAAATTTAAGTACTTTTTTATCACTTCCACAAAATCTTTTCAAGATTTTAATCATATATCCAGTTAAATCTTCATTTTTAAATCCTTCATATGTTTCTCCATTACTAAAATATTCGGGAGTAACAAATGATGTAAGAATTTTTCGATTAAATTCTTCCTCTTCTTTCCCTGTGTTGAGACGTCTTTGGAGAGGTTGATTACGAAGTTCGTGAGAATATTTCCAACTTTCTTTTGAACTATTGGATTTATTGTTGTTGTTAACATTTAAAGAAGACGACGATGATGATGAAGATCTAATGGATTTTAATTCTGTTCGTTTTGTTTTGGGTTTTGTACATACAGATGAAGATGATGAACTGTTACCATAATGATTATTACTTGAAAAAGGTTTGGATCTTAATTGAGATTGTAGACCATATTTATTTTCTTTAGATCGTGATGATGAAGTAATAGTATTATTTTCTTTAGATCGTGATGATGAATTAATAGTATTATTTTCTTTCGACTCTTTCGACTCTTTTGTCTCTTTGAGTGGTGATGATGAAAGTGTTTTATCACCTAATGCATTTAGTGACTTTTCTTGACGTCTCTTTTTCCATTCTCTATTTTCAGTGTGACTACAATAAATGTAACATACTTTTTTGTGTAAATATGTGTTTTAAAATTCAAAGAATAAAAAATAATAAAAAATAAAACAAACCTGAAAGGAAACATCTTTCCAGAAATTGCCCAAACCTTAGCAAGTTCTCTAAAAAAAATGAAATTTCTAATTAATTATAACAAAATAATATAATTAAAAAAATGTAAATAACTTACCTTTTCATAATTTTCTTTTCATTTTCAACATCCTTTTCCCATTTTGCAAAAACTTTAGTTTTCGCTTTACCAATTCTACCAACTTCTCTTCTAAAAATTTCTTGATTTGTTGTAAACTCTTTATGTTCATCATATCCAACCCATTCAAGTACATTATCAGTCCATTTTTCGGGTCCAGCAATGCTTAAAATAACTTTATCGATATATTTATGCATTTTAAAAATAATTTCCTTCAAATCTTTTTTAATATCAAATTTTTCAATATTTTTTCCTTTATCATTCCTAAATTTATTATTATCGCCATCAACATCAACGATATTATCATAATTTTTATCAATTAATTCAGATTTATTTTTATTTTTTTCTTTATTAAATTTCTCTTTCCAAACAATTTCTTTGCAAAATTCAAAAAGCTTATTCAAAGGTGGTTTGTCAACTAATTTCAACAATAATGAATCTATTGATAACTCTTTCAATGCAACACACGTTAAATTCAAGCTGCTTAACGCAGAAATATCATCAATATGTGAAATTATATGAGTCCAAATTTCTACTGGAAAAATACTTAATGCGGGTTTGGGTGAGGGTTTAAGTAAAGAAATAATAACACTAGAATCTGACAAGTCTAGTTTATTAACATCAATTTGTTCAAAATTAATTTTATCGAAATCGATGTTATCGAAATCGATCTCCTGGGAAATACTGTCGGAAGGTGTTGAAGGAGACGACGACATTATAAGGTAAGAAATTTTGTCGCAGCGTCTATGATAATGAATGATAATGTAGTTCAATTTATAATAGTTATCAACCAATAAAAATGGTTGAATTTAGATAGTTTATAATATTGATAAATTAAAAAATTTTATTTCAAATAAATTTCTCGAGAATAGAGAAATGCATTGAATTTTTTCGTTATAGAATTAATTTAATTTAGTTTTAATTTCTTTTTCTTATTATTATTTTTGGACTCCAGTAATGTAGTTGGAGATTTATTTTTCTTATCATTTTCTTGAGAATTACTAATATCATTATAATCAATCTTATTTTTGTTTCGTTTTTTACTAGATTTCTTTGCTTTATTATTTTTGTCGATATTTGTTTTTTCACTCGATTTCCGAATAAAACACGCGACAAAAAATCCATTCGTATATTCTTGCGGACTCGAACGAATTAATCTTTTTGCTGCTTCTATTTTCATAAAATGTAAAAATAGATTAAATTCATAAATTAGATTTTTATCAGGAGAATTAATAAATATTTTGAAAGTACCTTCGTCATTTCCAATTTCACTAGCAATTCCACGCTTTGGCCATTCTGGCATTATATCCTTTTCATCGGTCAAAATAAAATTGTCTGTTTGTTCTAATGCATGTTTAACCACATGTTCATTCTCCTGTGCATGAATTGAACACGTTGAATATACGATTTTTTTAACCGAGGGAACTAAAAATAGATAAATAAATAAATAAATTATGCGAAATAAATTGTTGATAGAAAACAACATCACAACTTCAATATTAATGATCACATTTAAATGCATGCAAGATAGTCTTCTTTTGAAATTCGCTGAGATTTTCAAGACGTTCTTTTAATGAGTTTTCTGATGTTTCTTGATCATTTTCTATTGAAAAATTATGACTTAATTAATTTAATTCATGCACTTCCAAAGAAAAAAAAGGGGAGCAAAAACTTTATAATAATAATAATTGTGATAATTACCGGACGAATTATCAAGCAGATGATCCAATCGATTCAAAATACCAGATCCAGAACACGAAGGATCAATCAATATATATTCAACCCTAGAATATTTTTGGTCTAAAGGATTTGCTTCCAAGAATGACTCATGGATAGCTTCTATATCTATTTAAATACATTTCAAATCTTACTGTCAAAGGGAATATTTTATTTATAATATAATATCAGTATTTTTGAGTAAATATTATAGAATACTTTTGCATCCAGCCTTTTTGGTTAATGTTTTCAATAATTTTAATCTATTTTTATCTAAATCAAAAGCCCATATTTTCCCGGTATTTTGCATTATGGCCGAAAGATGTGAAGTCTTGTTTCCAGGAGCAGCACACGCATCAATCACATGGGAATTCAGTGGAGGAGAGCAAATAAAAGAAGGAAAACACGAAGCTTTATCCTAATTAAATTTTCAAAAATATTTTCAATTAAACTTAAAAAATAATAATCAAAGAAGGAAACAAATTACAAAATACGCGTTATATCTTTACCTGAAGAATTATTTCTCCAGATAAATAAAGTGGATGATTATGGAGATCAATATTGGGAGGTAAAATTAAAAGGTCAAATAGATGCTTATCTTTCAGAATAGTTTTGGGACTTGATTTTTAAAAATAAAAAGTGTTATCATAAATTTAAATGTGTTTTAAGAAAAATAAATAAATAGATATACAGTTACAGTACTTTGAAATACCTTATATTACTCAAATCATCATTATTTTCTTCAAATTTATATCCTTTCTCTTTAAAATTCTCTATAACTTTTTCAACTGAGGTCTTAAGTGTATTGACTCTAACATATCTTGGAATTATTACTTTTACAATTATAAAGATATAAAAAAAAGATATTAATAAAGATATTGATATATTGGATTAAACATAATCATAAAATTATAAGTACAAATATAATTTCAAAATTTATACATACTTGAATTTAAAAATTTTGGATTTATTAAATCTTTATTATCCTTTATTTTTAATTTAATTTTTAATCTAGCAAGTTCAGATCTTAAATTTATTTCATATTTTAATATAGATAACTTGTATGGTCCATCTGATAATGATTTTATACCATTTGGAGAAAATAAAAGATCGTGAACCAATAATATGGCAATATTTCTTGGAAGCTGAAATATTATTTTGAGTAAAAAAAATGCAATTCCAAATTAAATTAATAGTAAAAGAAAGGAAAAATTAATTACCTTTTTTTCCTTTAAAAGTAATTGAGAATTGTCTATTATTTGGTTGATTACATCCTTGTCTTTAAAGATCATGTTTAATATTCATAAAGTACACACATATATTTATTTATTTATTTATTTTTATTCTATGTAAATACATAATTTAGAAATAAATAAAAAAAAAAAACACAGAATAAATGAAAATAAATACATTTTAATGTTTCACATATCAATGCATACATTTTTTTCTTTTCTTTAACATTATCAGCTAAAGTTAAACTTTTTATGGTACCTCTGTGGTTTTGTAATTTTTCTAAAATTTCTGAAGCTTGTTTATAGAAATTCATGTTTGAGAAGTTTATTAAAAAAAATTTGATCTATTTATAAATTGATTAAAAATCGGTGTAACATTAACAGGTATTTTATATAAATCACATGACAACTTTATGGCGATGCAAGAGGATTCGTGTTATAACAAGAAGAATTTTACAGATTAACGGAAAGATCGATATTTAATTTAAAATCCAAAGATTGCAAATCGTAAGATTGTAAAGGAGGCTTGAGATTTATAATAAATAGGGGCTTGGAATTCGATCAAAAATTTACCCAAAACGCGAAAATATTTTGAATTAGCAAGATTCGTGATCGATGAAAGAAATTAAGCCACACATTTTTAATTCTGAACTAGGACCTTTTATTTATAAGTCTTGGAATTTTCTGACTTATAAACCATTCAATCCTTTTGCAAAACATATAAAAAAATCGAACTAATGAATTTACAAGTTCAATTAATTCATTAAAAATTATTAATAATTCAACCGTGTTTTGAAGTTTCATAGAGGTGAATGTAAACCTTTTTTTAGTAAATACAACAGAAATTTAATTATCAAAGATAATGATATCATGTAACATTGTACTTTTCAAAATAAAATAAAAAAAATAAAAGAACCACTTCTTGCCGTTCTTATAAATAAATATATATATTCTTGTTCTTTATATGCTAAATATAAACGAATACATGGCTTCATAATAGGTACGCGCCCGAATAATCATGAAAAATGTCCAAGGAAGAACGTGTCTACTTTACGCTTTGTACATACTTCTATGCTCCTTGACATTTCCAATACCAATAAGCAAATCTCTTAGAATATTTAATATTATTGAACCAGAATCACTTGGACCTCTTTATCCTATAAATTCGGTTACATATCCAGACAGAACTATAGTCATTCGATTGTCAAATAGATTATCATGTCCAGAAAAACCGACAATTTTTGCGCTTCGTTTTGTGTATCCAAATGGTACTTTGATTGCAAAGAATTTTGAAAATATATTTTCAACAATTAATTTCTGCCCTACAAATCGAATAGGTATATTTATCTTACCAGGTAATTATTGGAGATATTTATTATTTATTTTATTAAGATATTAATTATTATTATTTTTTTTTTTCAAATTGATTTAGATAATTATCTTTTAATAAGATATTGGAGAGTTCTAGATGATTCGACAACTATTATTCAATATGCGGGACTTATTATTTCTATTGATGGAATTGTAATTGAGTCGTAAGTATAAATCGTTCATAATTTGAATAATACTAAAGATTACATCCAAATTAATTATAAATTTATTGCATAATCAGCCAGCTTCTATTAAGTGATGCACTTAATATTGTGAATACGACATACTTTTTAAATCATGTTTCTACTTTGAGCATTGGACAGAAAGGAATTCTTTACGCTTCAGTGTATGATCAGTTAACAATTAATTGGACAAGATATATTTGGGATTCTGATAAGTAATATGAAATGAATTAATCTTTAAAGAGTAATATATATATATATATATATATCTTTTTTCTTATTATTTTTATTTATTTATAGGAAGAACTTGACTCAATTATATAGTGGTATTTTAAAATCGCCATCTAATTTTCAGTTAGATGATTTCAAGCTTTTCACTACAATTGAGGGAGGATTTGGTTTAGTTTATTCTGTTAGTCTAATTACCATCGATAATAATACTTTACCAAATCCGACCACTGCCATTCTTTATATGACCTCTTTACATTTAAGTCAAGATAATTTTTCCACACCTTCAATAATATATCAAATAACTGATCCTCAAGCAAAGATTAACATTAAATCTTGTCGACCGAATTATTTAAGTGTTGGTTATGCTTGTTTCATTAGTGTTAATGCTCCAGCAAATAACATAGCTGGAATATCTGAATTGAATTTTTGGAGATTAATTTCATTTTTTTCTACTGGAACAATTATTTCTACTGTAGATTTAGTGAATAATTTGGTTAATAGTTCAAACACCATTATTATTAATTATACTTCTGCATCTTCTTTATATTATGGAGGTTACTTGATGTCAGGAAGAAATACTTTAAAATTAATACAAGGCTCAATATATGACAACAATGAAAATTTTATTCAAGATTGGGGAATACCTTCTTCGGCAAACGTGACAAATTTTAATATGTTAAATAATAATACAATATGGGCAGTTTCTCCTTCAGAAGATTATTTGGGTGGATCTTGGAATTTATATTTTAATGACTTACCATCTTTTTATGATAGTAAATTTATTTTATTTTTTATTTATTTATTTATTTAATGAATTTTATTATGGTCAAATTTATTTGATTTGATTTTTCTAGGCGTTTACTTGAATTCCGTAATCAACACAACTTTACCATCTATCAATAGTACAATACCTTTGGCTATAACATCTATTAATATCAATTATAATCTTAATGTTACTGCTTCGTTACAAAATATATCTATATATCAACGTACTAATACTAATTCAGGGGTAATAGATAATCTTCGACAAACATTGTTCGCTTCTTCACCAAATGTTCATTTCGTTAATGGATTTGAAGTATTAATAGATGTTTTATCATGTGCTTTTAACCAACAAGGAGAAGAATATTTTGTGACAATTGATGATAATTTTGCAATATTGAGTAATTCCAATGAACCAATATTTGGTATAAAAAATGGAACTTGGATATTTAAAACAGTATCCGGATTCAATAATTCTTTTACAGGTAAAATTATATATTCAGATAATAATAATAATAATAATAATGATAATAAAATAATAAGATGTTTGTTTATGTAAATTTTTTTACAAAATCTTTAAAATATAGACGATATAAATGTTATTGTTCGTCTTTCCACTGATGCTTCAGGATATTTCAGAAACCTTAATGACACTGAAAGATCTTACTTTTTGGATGAAATGAGAACTGCTTTTTCAAATGTGATTCCGATAGATTCATCTAGATTGTTTATAACAAAACGTTATCAATTTGATGGATTAAACGATCGTAATAAAATATTGTTAGAGATAAAAATTTATTCAACTAGTGATCTTACTGAAAGGAATAGCGAACAGTTATATCAAGATATAAATACTTTAATAACCAATAAGAGCATAACTAGTTTAATGTATTATAACAGTACGGCGTCTTTAGATTCTGAATATGGCGCTAAAATATTAGGTATGATAGAAAAATTTATTTTGATAATTTTATATAATAATTTTATATAGAATTCATTTTTTTTCTAAAAATTATTCAAATTTAGAAAATCTATGGAAAAAATACAAATATCAAATTGCGGGAATAATTTGTGTCATCATTCTATTATTACTTGTGTTGGCGTTTTTGACGAACAAAAGATATCCAAATGTAATATTATTAAATATTAAATACTTTCTTGTCATTGTCTTTTTTTTTTCTAATCCTTTTTCATTTATTATAATAGGGAAATAGCGTGTCATTATTTAAATTCTTTTTAGTAATGGCAGATTTTGGTCTGGATATAAATTTCATTGTTGCATATGGTCACGATATTCCAAGATTGTTCCTTCCATAGTAGGTTTTTTTTTTCGAATTACGCGTTTCTTTTATATTTTTATCTTAATCTTGTCTTATTTCTCTTGTTGATAACTAATCTCTTCATAATTTTTGCCTAAATTAATCGATTAATTAAATTAATTAAATTAATTATAGCCTTATTATTACTTCAATTCCAATAGTCATAAATTTTTTTATTACAATGTTTGTTTTCTTTCGTGAATATTACGGAAATGCATTATTTCACCAGTGGACAAAGAAAAACATTTTTATCACGTCTTTATTTGTAGTATTAGGATATATAGATATGGTATCTTTAGAATTTCTATGTTCTAATGTTGGAATCTTTCAAGCACCTTTCACATTAACAACTGAACGATGGATATATTTTGGAACTTTTATAAGTATTATTCTTGAAGATATACCTCAATTGGTGACGTTGGTAAGACTTATTATTACTACTAATACTAATACTACTATTATTTTGTATATTTCTGGTAAGTTTAAATCAAGATAAGTTTCATCATCTAACGTATTAAGTTCAATTTTTCTTCTCTTTTTTTTTTCCTTCATTTTTTTTAAGGAAATTTATATAACCGATATCGTTGTACTCGGATTTAATCCATTATTGACTATATTTATGTGTTCGCTTATTATCTCTACGAATATAATTGTTCGCACGTATAATTGCACTGTTTTATTACGACGATTATATTTCAAATCATACAATGAGAATAATAATGAAGGTAATATTATATTTATTATTTCGTTTATTTAATTGGAATATGAAGGAAACTTTATTTATTTACAAAATTGATGGAAAAATAGATCAAACTGTTGAAAGGAGAAAACGACATCCACATTTTCTTAGTGGATTTATACCAGTTCAACCTCCTGCAGTAAGGAATAAGTTTAGAGAAAGTGATAGCATTATCAGTACTGGTAATGGAGGAGGTAACATTCGAAGACAATCATTTTTAGCTCCACCATTATCAATTAATTCTAGTAATCCTGGTAATCCCGGTGAAGATGTAATAATAGTTCCAGGATCTCCGGGGATTGGAGTCGGAAGTGCGAAATTTAAATGATTTATATGATTTATAAATAATTTCAATACATATAATAGATTTAATCACGTTATTTTCATTAATTATATTAATTATATTAATTATCATATTTTACTGACAATTATTATTGTAATAATGTATTTATAATATTAATAACAATTATATAAAGTTTTTAAAAAAATAAAAATTAAATAAAAAATCTTTATTCGATAAAAAAAAAAAATTGTGATTATCGAATCTAAAGTTTGGGATATTTTGATCTTTACAAAAAAAAATCATGTATAAATATTATAAATAATTTATTAATTTTTTTATTCCTCCATCTGATTTTCATAATTCTCATTAATAGGATTCAAAAGATCCATTGCATGCAATGTATAATCAATTATGTATGAATCAGTTAACATTCGATCCAAACGTTGATAATGTCTTTCTGCATATGGTAACATTCCATCTAACAACTAAAAAGAAATATAATTATATAATTATTCAATAAAAAAAGAAAAGACAATAAAGATATAACAATTAATAAATTATTTTACCTCTTTTATATCAGATATTTCTAATAAATCTTGAGAAGAGTAATTTTTCAAAATGACATTTAATACAGTTTGAGCTGTTCTTGAATGTTTTGCATTAGTATTCCAATCTCTTATATATTTTAATATTTGTTCAAGATTTTCCTTGGAAAGAGAGGTAATTGTATCATCTATATTTTTTGATCCTGTTATGCTTGTATCACCTAATAAAACAATAAATTAATAAATTAATTAATTATTATAAATTAAGATTATATTTGATAACACACAAATTAATATCCATAAATTTAATATATTTACCTTCTGGTCTATTTTCTAGAATTTCTGTAAATAATTTTAACAATCTAAAAGGTTGATTTAAAGAAATGGCAAAAATAATAGCATTTTTATAATCTTTTTTTTTCAAGTAATTTGACAAATCTTGTTCTCTAAAATGTAATATAATATAGATATCAATAAATAAATAAAATAAATTAAACAATTATATTTATTTATTTATTATAAAACAAAAACAATTATATAAAGTTATAATTATAAATACTTTAAAATTAAATCTTCCTCTTCTTTAGCGCGATGTTCCATTTCTTCTATAGTGAAATCTTCCCATAAGTTTATTAAAGAATCGGCACCACCGGAAGCAACAAATTTTTCATCTTTTCGTACATTCAAAGCCCAAATTTTTTCAGTATGATTATCTAAAGTAGTAACACATTCATTTGATTTGATAGACCAAAGTTTGAGAAGGCCATCTGAAGCACAAGAAATTAATTGTAATCCAGAAGTTATAAATGAAACTTTCAAAACAGAATTAGTGTGACCTTCAAATGTCTATTATAAAATAATTAATATTTTAATATTTTAATATTTTAAATTAAATAATAATAATAATAAAATTAATATATTTTTTGAATTTTAATTATTATTATTATTATTAACTTTTACCTTTAAACATGAAAAATCAGTAGATGACCATAATTTAATGGTTTTATCACCAGAACTAGAAACCAAAGTATGATCAATTGGAGAGAATTGTACAAACCAAACACCACGTTTATGACCTGTACAAGTTCCCAATAATGAACCATTTTCTATTGACCAAATTTTTATAGTTTTATCTTGTGATCCGGTAGCGAATATTTTTTCATTTGAAGAGATTGCTATTGAATTTATATCTTTATCATGAGCATGATAAGTGTATAAAGCTTTTGGTCTAAAATTTTCATTTGAATTAACAAGATCTATATAATAAAAATATATAATATAAAAATTAATAATAATAATAATAATAATAATAATAATAATAATAATAATGATGATGATGATGATGATGATTACCTAATTGTTTCAAGTTCCAAAATTTAACAGTTCGATCTTGACTTCCAGTGATACAAAATTTACCTTTCTTTGAAATAGCAATAGTACCAATAGCTTCATTATGACCAATACATATTCCAATACATTTAATTATTTCTTGAGAATTTAAATCAATTCCCCAAATTCTAGCAGTATTATCTTTTGAACCAGATATTAATATTTTATTATCATTAGATTTAGCTAAACAAATGATAATATCCGTGTGACCATAAATAATATTCCAATTAAAAGAATTAATATCATATAATCTTATTTGCTCAGTATTAGTGGCTATAGCTAAATGTGATTCATTAGGTCCAATATAAACAAGATCAATAATTTCATCATTATATCCCACAATTTGTTTTATACGTAAAAGACCAGTCGAAATTTGATAAAATAGTATATTTAAATCATTTGTTATTGCTGTTAAAATATTACTTTTTTTAAGATATCTAGAAAACAATGAAATATATTATTATTGTTATTATTTTAATGATATATAATATAATATAAATATAATATAAATTTAAATGATGTACATACATGATATCTAATATAATGTGCTTGTTAATCTTTTCGGGTTCTTGAGCTTTAACAAGTTTACCACTTTGTAAATCCCATATTCTAATAATTCCTAGAAAGAAATAAAAGAAATATAAATAATTGAAAATTAAATCATAAAAAATTCAAATAAATAGAAACCAACCTTTATCCCCACCAGTATAAAACATTTCTTTCACAAAAGTGTCTTCATTCTCATTGATTATAGTATAAGGTTGTAATATTCCTAATGTTTCAATTGTCTAAAATAAAAATTAATAAAATAAAAATAAAAATAAAATAAAGTAAAATAAAATAAAATAAAATAAAATAAAACCAATTAATCATCAATATTAGAAATATTAGGAATATTAGGAATATAAAGGAATAAATTTATTAAATACCTCATAAATTGGAAAAGTATTGATTAAAGTCTTTTTATTTAAATCCCAAATATTCACCACTTTATCCCTTGAACCACTTATTATATATTTTCCATCATGTGTCACATCTAATCCACGTATAATACTAACATGACTCTTTAATACACCAATACACCTATCAATAAAGAAATAATTTTGTTGATTCTTTTAACTCAATAATAATAATAAAATTTTAATTCAATAATTTTAATCACTCACTTCCTACTATGTAAATCCCACATACGAATATTACAATCATCCGATCCCGAAATTAATGTCCAATGATTATCTTTTGAATAAAATTTTAAACAACTAATTATTCCTCCGTGACCTCTAAAATTATGAGTACAAAAACCTCCTTCAATATCCCAAACTTTTATTGTACTATCAGCTGATCCCGTTGCTACTAATGTTGAAGTATCATCAACTTCCATTACTATTATAGGTGCTTCGTGTGCTTTAAATGATTTAATTATTTGTCCTGTTTTTATATCCCATATTTTAATTATTAAACTTCTACTCGCACTCACAAGTTTAGTGCCATCCGGTGTTATAACAAATGTTGTAATTATTTCTCCATCCTATAATTAAAAAAAATATATAATTAAAAAAAAATATAATTAAAAAAAAAATATAATTAAAAAAAAAATATAATTAAAAAAAAAATATAATTAATTGAAATATAGATTATATAAATAATTAAAATATAATAATATATAAATAATAATTAACATACTCCACTTAATCGAAATACTCTTTTTCCATTATGAATATCTGTAATATCGATATCTTCTCCGATAGTTGATATCAAAAAATTTTCATCTGGTGTAATATCTACTTTTCCACCTGTATATAAAGGTCCTATTGTTTGAGTGGGTTTAAAACTAAATAAAGATTGTTAAAAAAAAAAAAATTATTTGTAGTTTAATGTAAATATCATAATATTATGTGGTTATTATTATGTTTACCTGCTTTTAAGTTGTACTTTTCCACTTGTAGCTGTCGTCGGTTCAGGCATCATTATAATAAAAAATAAATAAACTAGATGATCAGGAAATCAATTTGGTAAATCATTACTGCAATTTTATCAATTTTATCCATTGAGGCACAGTAATCCAACATTTTAATAGCGCTGTTTTCAATATTCTAAACCCTAACATATGCTATTTACTCACTCGTCAAAGATAGTAAACCATCTCTAAGCGCGGATGTTTCATATGATTAAAAAACCCTCGAGATCATTTAGAATTTAGAATTTAGAATTATTAACTTTTAAGATTATTTTATTCTTTCGTGTACACTATTTTCACAAGATAATAATTATAATAATTATTAAAGATACACGCGTACTAATAATGCATATCGAGCTTTATTTAGAAATAAAAATTTATATCAAATACATCAAATACATCAAATACATATGTATCAAATCAAAAATCCCAAAGAAAATAAAAAAGAAATTATAAGGGAAAGTAACTTTGTCAGAGTAAATGAAATAATAAATTGTCAGACTTGTTGAAAAATAATTTCCCCCCCCCCCCCAAAATTAAGAATTTTGATTCCCTTTAATAATTGCATTGTTTCTTGCTGCAGTATTATGACTGCTTCTAGAAGTTTGACCACCTTTACTGAGTCCCGAGGAAGGGTTGAAAGAAGGTGCACTTCGATTAAAAGCGTTTGAACGAGAATTAATACTTTGCTTCGCTGAAGAGAAACTTTTAGTGCCACTACTTGACCTTCTAGGCATATTTAATCTAAACAAATGTATTATAAAAATAATAAATGTAATATATTTATTGGTTACTATAATTTTTTAACCCTTTTTTTTTTTATACTTGATTGAGAAGTAGAAAATCGAGAAAGTGAGAGAGAGGAATTTATTTTTATATAAAGGAAATTGAGGAAGTAATGGAAATGAGACGTTTATTTGTCTTTATTTTTTTTTTAATGTATCTATATCATTATTTTTTCATTTCTTTCATATATCATTATTTTTTCATTTTTCATATATCATTAATATTATGTAATAATTTGGTGACCGTGTCATTTTTTCTTGAAAAGGAATAAAAATTTGATTGATATTTCATTGTTTTATTCACATTGTTCCATTCACATTATTTTTTTATTCATTTTTTATTTTTTTTTTTAAAAATAACCAATAAGAAATTACAAATATATTTTAATTTCTTCTATATATATATTTAAATATTCTATTAAATCTAAACAATAATTTTCTTTTTTAAAGTATTCTTATTCTATAATGTAAATAATGTAAAGTAAATCCAAAAATTAAACAACAATAAATAATTATTATATTATAAAGGTTTCATTTTTTCTATATCAAATTGACATTCATGATTTTGTTCATGCCAAAATGTCATGGCTTGAATAACACCATAATAATGAGTTAAAGTACCTGCTAAAACAAAAAAATGAAATATTTGATGTGATGATCCCTGTTACATATATGTTAAGAAAAAATTAAAATTATTTAATAAATTTTAATAAAATAAAAAAGAAAACAAAAAAATTTATGAAATAAATAAATTATTTTACCCAAACATCAAATGATCCAGGTAATAAACTTTCAGGTATTCTAAAATAAATAAATTAATTAATAATTAAATTAATAATTAATTAAATATTATAAAAATTATAAAATTATTATATCAAAAAAATTATATGATACCTTGTCCCATAAACCACAGCTCCAAGCACATAAAAACCTCCTGTCATAATCTGAGATTATAAAAAGAAAAGAAAAAAAACTTTTAATAAAAATGTAAAGATAACTAAAGAAAACAAAAGAGATAAATATTCATTCCTTCTAAATAAAACTTACCATCCATTTAAGTGCAATAACATCTAATGATAATTTCACCTAATATATATCCAATTAAATATAAATGAAAATTAATAAATATTTAATTTTACTTGTTTTTTTTTTCCAAGAAACAATTAAAAAAAAATTCATTAATTACCCCATAAAGTATAATTGCATGAAATATAGGAATGAAGCCACTACCACCTAATGCAAAAAATAAACCAGTGCGAAACCATCTATACGGTGGTGTTCGAAATCGAAGATCGGTTGCCACAAATATCTATTAAGCGAAGCGAAATTATAGTTTTTTTTTTTTTTTTTTCTTAAAGTTATTTTATTTTTTTTTGGAAGTAATAAATGATTGAAATTATTATTATTATTATAAATTACCGTGGCAACTCCAAATAGAGAAAGTAATGTAATATAAAAAATCTTTAATGTATTATGACAATAAAACCCTATTAAATATAATAAAAGCCATTAAGTAATGAATTATCAGCGAGAAATGTGCGAAATGTGCGAAATGTGCGAAATGAGTGAGTAATTACCATAGTAAACTAAAGGAATTATTGAACCTCTATATAAAATTATAAATTATAGATTAAAAATATTAGAATAAATAAAATAAAATAAATTTCAAATAATCATTTGATAATGCTTACACAATCAAGGCAACAATTCCAACGTAATCACATCTGTTCCAATTTGCGCAAACCTTTTAAAGAGATTAACAATCATTAATATTTGAAGAATTATTATTATTATTATTATTATTATTTACCTTTTCCGAATGACAACAAAATGTATGAAATGCCGCGGAAAGGCTGAGACAAATCAGGGTACCAATCAAAGAACAGTAAAACGCTATGAAATCCCACCATTTAATAGAAGGATGAGTCAGAATATAGAAGTACGTAATTACAGAAAAAAATATAAACATGATGGCACCAACAAGGTGAGACCAAATGTTTACTAAAAAAAAATAATAGAATAATTGAACAATAACAATAATTTAATGATAATGATAATTTATTAATATATTTAAGAAACAAATTTAAGAATAAATTTTTATGCACACCACTTTCATTATGGAGATAAAATAAAGATTTTATGCATTTTAGATAAGAAAATGTTGGCCGTCGATAACCTAATTCGGAATTGAAAGTTAAAAATAAAATTAAATAATTAAAAGTTTATTTTTAAAGTTTTTTTAAATTTTGTTTGAGTTTATTTTCTAAAGTTCTTACCAGTAAAAATGTCATAATTATCTTGTAACCAATGTGGAAGTTCGGTAAAACTACAAGTTAATGATTTACTAACTGCCCCCCATTTGAACCAATAAAAATCATATACACGATGTGGACTAAATTCTCTAGAATCAACATTGTTCATAAGAGAAACCTTCTCATGATCTAATCCTGATTCATTTAATATGCTTTTTGCGGATGATCTTCGCTGAAAAAGCGACATATCGAAATGTACGTATTATAAAGTGTTTAAAATAAGTTTTTGTCCTCCTTTAAGAATATCTCTAAGAATATATAAAAATATACTCTTTGAAAAAAAAAAAAAAAATTTAACAAAAAATTAGTCGACCATCTTTTTTTCCTTTTTTTTTTTAAAAAAAAAAAAAATATTTTCGATCGAATTGATAAATGAAAAACAAAAGGTATTTCGGATGCATACTTTTAAAAATATATCAAATTTTCGAAAAATCTTTAAAATTCTCCGTAGAATAATGTGTAATAATAGGAAATAATAGAAAAAATAATGGGAAAATAATAAAAAAATTTTAGAAGGGAGGGAAGGGAAAGGAAGGAGAAGTATTTGATAATCGATTTATATAAAATTTTATGTGTATGAAGGCATGCACAATTTGTGTTCATGCATCGAGACGTGTATTGGTGTTTAATTTATTTTAATATATACGAAACTTATCTAACTCATACTATAAATATCATGAATCAATGAATCAATGAATCAATGAATAGTTGTTTTTTTTTATTAACCTTTTTTTTTTTTTGGTAAAAATAGGAAAAAAAAGAAAAAAAAAAATACAAAGGATATAAGTAATTTATACATGTATATATTCCTGCATTACATGTTGCTCCATGGAACGGAAAGTTCGGAGATTAATTAATTGTACCGAAATTCATTAATCTAATTTTTATAAATTTTTAAAAAAAAAAATCGAATATCGTTGCCACAGATTTGATAAAATTTAATAAATAGTACCACAGACGCCAAGTTTTTCTAGTTTTTACTAGTTTATAACAACTCTTATAATAAAGTGATATACAAAAGAAGCAGCATTATGGGAGTGCAATATATAGTATTTTAAAGAATTTGATTTTTGTGTTCTTTTTTGTGTGACGCGTTAAAAAGTATACATGTGAACCATTAAAAAAAACCACGCAAATGTGCAAACGCGTCTCTTTATTATTTTGTTAAGAAAAAGTTGATCAAAGAAAAATTCATTATCTTATATATTTTCTATACAAAATATAATTCTATTTTCCATCAAACCATTTAATTGCATCTCATTTGGCAATTCTTAGTAAGATACGTTTATTATAAGCCAACCGATTTAGATCAGGACAGATACCGAAAGGTGTTTTTTGTGTCCAAGACTTACAATCAATTTCTAATTCTAAAGAATCTGAAATGGTAAGATGAACAATTTTCATTTGATTATTTTATATTTTTCATATTTTTTTTTTGGAGATGGCCAAAATATATTGTTATATGTAATTTCTTGACCGGCTCCTTATCTACAACTTTCTTTTCAATGGAACTATAAATGATCTTCGTATCGAAATTTTTGATAATATCTTTCTATAGATTTATTTTGAATATTTTTCATCACCATATAAATCAAAACTCTATTAATGTAATCGCTTTAATCAGTTCTGTGTGTAATGCTTCTCCTAAAAAAAAATAAGTAGTAAAAATTTAGTTTAAGTGATAATAAAAAAAGATAAATACTAAATTATACGGCATATATTGACAATATAGATAGGTACAGTATAAATGAATCAAATTTCACGATGCATTGATTAAGACCATCGAATATCTCGAATATCGGAATTTAAACTTATTTCTATTCTTTATGCCGCCGGAAAATGATTACATCATCCATATTATTATCTTAATTATTGTTAAAACATACGAACTTTTTATTTGTCATATTTTCAAACATTTTCTAAAAATAGGAGGAAAAAATAACGATAAAAAAAAATATAATAAACTTTATCATTCATCTATATTTCATTTTATATTTGACATTAATTAAATGTTAAAAAAATATAATAAATTCACGCAAAAAAAAAAATTAATAATAATTAAACTTTCATGAACTTTCACATAAATTACAATTTTTTTTTTTCCTACCAGATGGAATACGCAGCATGAATTTCAAAGTTTGTGAAACTTGGAAGCGAATATAAATTAGGGGATCATCCTTGAGATATTTGATACATATCTGAGAAATACGTACACAATAAAAATGACCTCAACCGAAAGAACTTTAGATTCTTCGCAAAAATATTCGTCACCATTAAACAGCATATTAGAAATAGCTGAAAAAATTGGATTTATTAATGTTATTAGCGTGCAAAATTTTGTTGATAATTTTTTTTTTTTACGCGTCGGCTAAATTTTTTCTATGTTCTAAATTTGATATAATACTAGGAAGAGATACCGTCATTTTCATCAAAAATTTTATCTTCAATACAATTAGTTAATTTACTCTGTGAATTACTTTCTCTTCGTGATCAAAATGAAAAGGTTTGTTAAAATAATAATAATAATGGAATATAGTAATTCATATTATTGATTATTATCATTGTTTTCTGTCGTTGTTACAGATTCTTCACGAACTTACAAAAATCAAAGATTCTCAATCAAGTTTTGACTTGGTAAATGAATCTGAACTAGGTATATACATTAAATATTTGAATTTAATGTTTACATTTAATATTTACATTTATGTGAAATATTTATCTTATTAAAAAATAATAGAAAAAAAAATCAAAATTTTCTCAGACTTTAGTAAACATATAGAATCTATTATTTCAAATAAACAAGATCTTTTGATGAGACTTAAAGATCCTTTTGTTGGTGAAAATATAAACATAGAGCCTCAATATCACAAGTACGTTATCTCAAAAATCAGTAATGAAAATTTTTTGGGGTTTTCTTTGGAAGATAATAAATTATATATACATTTATAAATTTTATTCTTGTTATAAAATATAGAGATTTTGCGGAATTATTTCCATTAATTGCACAGAGCATCGCTTCATTATCTTATGAACTGGAAAGTATTCAATGGTTTAAAAGTTACAACTTTGCAGATCAAAATATGGTAAATAAAAATTCATTATTATTATTATTATTATTATTTATGATAATTATTAATAATATCATTAAATATTTTAAATCATTAATATTATTAATATTATGAATATTTCAAATATCATTAATATTATTAATATTTTAAATATTAGAATTCTCAAATTTTGAAAATATCATCTATAATTGCAATTTATGGAAATTATTCTGATTGCCTTGATCGTGTTAGAAAAACATTAAAAGATATTGAAGATGTTCAAACCATTAACAAAGGAAAAGCCAAGATTTGATTTTTTATAATAATAATAAAAAAAAAATAAGTGAGAATTGATCCTGTTTTAATCCTGTTTTTCTCCTGTCAAAATCTTGTGCTAATCCTGAACTAATCATGTATCGATCTTAGTAAGTAAAATTTATATGAATGAATAATTTTCTAATTATAGATAAGGATTTAAAAGTTAAACCAATCTTCGTTATCGTAAACGGGATGATCATAATTGTTTATCCCTTTTCCGTTATCTTTTCGAATAACTTGAAATATCTAAAAAAAAAAAAAAAAAAAAAAAAAAAAAATTAAAAATTAAAAAAAAAAAAATTAAAAAAAAAAATTAAATTAAAAATATCTAGATTAATAAATTTAAAATTTATTACCTCCCAATCAATCCATCGAAAAATTCCCGAAATATTTATTACACTTGGTTGATAACATTTACGAACGATGTGACCAATCGGTTTATTAGGATTAATATTAACCCAAATGTCTGGACCAGTACCAAAACATGGACCATCCCAAGGATGATCATATATAGCGAATTGATTATATTCTGTTACTACATAACTATGTTTCGCTTGCTTCTCCAAATTTTTATTATTATCACCAAAAGAAAATATAAAACATTCACTTTTACCCCGAGCAGGTGAGAACCAAGATCTTTTCCAACCAACTTCTAAAGGATTATAACCACCAATTACTTGATTTGTATCACGAATTTTAATAAAAACTACTGTTGGACCTACGTTATCACATTTTTTATGAAAAGAATTTGGATAAATTCCATCACGACTTGCACGAAATAAAAGTTTAAATTTGAAAGGAACATCTTTAGGACAAAAATTTGTTTTTTCTATCCAACTAGCAACTATTGTAGCATGTTTATGATTTACAAATGTAGAATCTATTGTCATAGCTGGACTTCTAGGAGGTAATAATGGTATTGAAATTTGTTGATCGGTTTGATCGTTGATATGATGATAATGAATAATATTATCTACTAGATTTCTTGGTAAAATTTTTGAATAAGGAAATACTTTTTTGTAAAAGTCAACTGGTGAAATTTGATTAAATCGAATAAGTGGTATAAATCTACTCATTGTTTTCTCCAAAGCAGCAAAATCTTGTGAAGACCAACTTTTAACATTATGAACATTATGATAATTATTATTATTGTTATTGTTATTATTATTATTATTATTATTATTTGAATTATTATTATTCAACTTGTTGTTCAAATTAGGAGTGTTCATAATACCCCATTCAAGAACATATTCCCATAAATCACTTTCTTTAATTTCAAAATCATCACGTTCTAATATTTTGTGAAGTACGGTTTCATCAATGTAAGGGAACCATTCTGATTCAAAAAATGAAGCTTGATTTTGAATGATAATTTCTTCGAGACAATATTCTCGTAATTTATTACATGCATCAAGTGGAGATATAATACTGATAAGTTGGGCAAGATCTTCGTCTATCCATATTGCTTTGGATTCAATTAAATATGTTTGAATATATTCTAATAAACCATCAATCATTAATTCGTCAGCGGCCACGAGAATATCAAGAATCTCGGATATCTTCTTTCCTTCTAAATTTATTATGCCACTATAGATGTAACTAATTAATATAATTAAATAGAATTATTAGAATGATTAATAGAAGTATTTAAGTCAGACATATATATATAATCACACAGTTGGGACCAATTAAAAGAAGGTGATTATAAAGAATAGTGATTATATAAAGTTTTTTTTTAATAGAATTACTAGAGATGCAGACTTATGCTAGAATTTGAATCGCGTCATATGTTTTTTATATGCCATGACTTATCTACGTCATGGACTTAAATTCTAAAGTCTGCACTTCTAAGCATCCGTTTTCTATTAGGTTGAAGTTTATAGTAAAATCATCACGTGATAAGGTCATTTCAGAGTCATTATAGGTCTTTTGCCAACATTGTATGTAACAAGTGTGATTATAAATAGGTTTTTATAAGATGTGATTATATATACGTCTGACTATAAATTTATTTTTTCAAAAAAGCAAAAAACAAGGCAAAAAAGTAATAAACATACTGTAATATCGAACTAAATATGTAAGGTTTGATATTTGGTTTTTCGAACAAAATAATATTTTCATGCGTTTTTGCCCATTCGTTTGATAATGCGGCACGAAAATAAGAAGAACGTGCTCTTAAGATCAGCGAATGAGTTTTAAATTCTTGAACATTTGGAGATTTTCCAACCCGAATTGTGACATTATACTCTTCAGTATGTTCAATTAATGAACAGATATCTTGAGAGAAACTAATTAACAAGTCACAATTCATTGTTGAAGAAAATATTTTTTTTAAAAAAAAACAAAAACAAAACCGAGTTTATTAAATAGGGGATTCTGAAGTCAAAATAAAAGCGTGATTTTTATCCAAAATAAGGATTTTAATTAATTAGAATTATATTAAATGACAACAAATTAAATCATAATTGACGTATCTAGGTTAATTAGGTTAATGACTTTCTCAGGAGAATAGTCATCAATGAAATCATTCATGGATCACTCGTTCCAATGAAGGTAATAATTTACAATATTCCTGCGATTCCTTAAATTAGTTAAAATATGAAGAGAAGATCAATTACGGAAGCACGTTCTTTAACAAATAATGATTTTAAAGTATTTGTAATACAATAAACAAAAATTAATCATCCAGTAAAAATATTTCACGTCATATGTGGACGTTGCAGTAAAAAATGATGTATTTCTCGTAAAAAATTTTTTTAACCTATTAAAAAAATTTACTATAAAAAAAAAAAAAAAATGTCACAACAACGTAATAGAGTAAAATTTGCCAATACTTCAAGTTCTTCTTCTTCCACCGAATTTATATCTCAAACTCCTACTACACCTATTCATAATTCTAATTCTATAACAAAATTTCATCTAATTCCTCATACTTTAATTACATTTAATCAACTAACGTTATCAACTTTATGTCTTTTTTATATTCCTTCTAAAAAACTTTTGGATGATCCAGTAAAATGTTTAAATATCACAACTTCTTTATTAATTTTTGTACAATTATTTAGTGAGACTAGTAGATGGTTATTATATTTACAAAATGATGGAATTGAAACAACAAAAAATGCAAAAGTTATGATTAAAAATTTAATAAAATATAAGGGTATGGTATGTATGTACATCTTTATTATTTATTATTTCTTTGTATAATTATTAAATTTATTAAATTATTAATTTATTAAATTATTAAATTTATATTATTAAATCTATTAAATTATTAATTCGAATAACAGAACTATCTTCATTCAATATGGATAACTTTATTTTGTGCCTTTATGTTTCATCTTATTGCGGTTCTATTTGGAGCACCTTTAGTGTTGTAAGGATTTTCAATTATTTATCATTTTAATTTTGATATTCATTATTGTTATTTTATTCTTAATTCTAATTTATCTTTATTGTTTTTATTGTTTATTGTTTATTTTTTAAAATTAGTAATGTACAAAGAACATGGTTATTTGCTCTTTATATGTCATTGCTTGCGATATTTCCTCCTTCATTAGCATTTAAAAATCATGGGCCTTATTGGTCAAGAGTATTTTCGGATAACAAGTAATTATTATTTATTTATTTAATATTTCGTTTTTCTTTCTACCCCATTTTCTTTATTTTTCTTCCTTTAATAAATTTTATTTATACATGTTCCCTATTTTAAATTTAATTTATACATTTTCCCCCATTTTAAATTCAATTTATACATTTTCCCCTATTTTAAATTCAATTTATACATTTCCCCTATTTTAAATTCAATTTATCTTTTTCCCTAGACCAGAGAGTGTACCAGAAAAAATGATTTACCATACTACTGTGTATACAGTTATTGGAGCATGGTTAGGTGGTACAGTTATTCCTTTAGATTGGGATAGACCTTGGCAGGTTAGTCTACATAAATTTTTTTTTCGATATAATTATTTGATTATTTATGTATTTATGTATTTAGGTTTGGCCAGTATCTTGTGTAATTGGAGGTTATTTAGGACATGTAATTGGAAGTATCGTATCATTGCTCGTGTGTTACTTTAGTGGTGAAGGTTCTCCTATACAAAAGAAACGTGAATAGAAGAAAATGGAAGAAAATAAAGTTTAATAATAATAAAATTGTTAATTATTGATAATAAAAAAAGGGGTTAAATCAGTAAATTACATAATTCAATATTAATTAAATAAAATTATTTAATAAATAATCTTAATCTAGTTATTTCAAATTATTACAAGTAATTTCAAATTATTTCAACAAGAAAATAATATATAAAACAGGAAAATGCATATTTTTTAAATTTTTAATATAATATCAGATGTCAGATAATATGATTGGGTAATCTTAAAAAAATGTGCTCGTGATATCAGCAAGTTTTGTTAAAATCAATCTATATAAATGCCCGTTATAATCAATGAACAAGTTTAAGAATATCACATGTCAAGAATAGAAAAAATTTTATTAATAATAAATAAATAAATATTAATTAAAATTATAGTAATACATTAAATAATCTAATAATACATTAAAAATGTGATTTTTTTTTTAATAAACATTCTTTCATAATTTAAGCTAAAGTTATGCAAGACCAACCAATAACCAATGTCCCTGGAGGGTTATGTCCAACTCTTTCCAAGATATCAGCAATTGTACCTATTGTCCCTTTTATAACATTTTGATCTACACAACTTGCTTTCTCAATAATAACACAAGGACATTCTGCTGGAAAATTACCTTCTTTCATTAAATCTTGTGTTATTTGTCTAATTCTATGACATGCCATTAAAAAAACTGTTGTTCTATAAGGATGATATGTAGGAATTTCAGGTAAAGTATTTTTACGTCCCGTACCAGTACAAACCAAGAATTGTGAAGCTACTCCTCGATGAGTGACAGGAATATTTGCTAATAAAGGTGCTGACATACAAGATGAAATACCGGGAATAACTTGTGGAATATAACCGTTTGAACGATAAAAGAGAAATTCTTCTCCACCACGACCAAACAAAAATGGATCTAATTACATATATTAGATTATTTAAATTATTATATTAGTTTTTGTTAATTTTCAAAAATTATTCAAAAATTATATATATGATATGATACTAACCTCCTTGTTTTAATCTCACAACTTTTTTGCCTTGATTTAGAGCCTCGAGACCTAAACGATTAAGTTCCGCCTGAGATGCTTCAACATTTGCACAAAATTTCTTTGCTGCAATAAGCACTTCTATATGTGAAGGTATTAACTTCAAAACTTCACTTGGTACTAGCTTATCGGATAATATCACGTCTGCTTCTTGCATTGCTTGATAAGCTGCCAGAGTTAATAAATTTGGGTCTCCGGGTCCTGATCCAACAAGTTGGATTTTACCTCGTCTACGGAGTGATCTCGATGATTCACGTGAGTTATTTAGGTGAATTGGACTCTGTATCAAACATGAATCTGTAACAGTAGTCGATTTATGTATCTTTTGGTCTTTTAGGTCTCTATATTGAATTAAATGTTCTTTTAGAAATCCAACCAATTCATTTAGTTTCAATTCTTGTGCGGCTTCGAGAAGTTTGGTAATTTCCGTGCTATTACGATTTTCCATAGAAATGGTGCCGGTATATATGAACCTGAGGGTTAAAAAGTTTTAAAAATTTGTTGATTAGTTAATATCATATATATATGCATATATATATGTATATATTATGAATTATACTTTTTTATGGAATTACATTTATTTATGAAGTCCTATTTAATATTTTACCTTAATATGACTTCAAATATCGATGGTGATATATTTGATTTCTCGATATAAAACAGATTATCCTCTTTCTTCTTTACATTTTTACATGTATCACGAAAATATGGTGAAATAGCCCGTAAAATAATTGAATGTGCTTTAAAATGTTTGATATTTGGTTCTTCACCTACACGAATGATGATGTTATATTCATCATCATCGTCTTCAAGTAATTTTCCAATTTTAGAAGAAAAACTTGATAATAATTTATTATAAGACATTTTTTTTTTAGAAAAGAAAAAAAAAAAGAATCGAGAAATAGTAAATAAATGCTGATAATATATATACTATATAAAATATCTTAAAAAGGCATATCTTATTGTAGTATAAGATTTTTATTAGTTATCCCATTCCACCAATCTAGAAGTGAGTAGTTATATATGATAAAGATGATCTGACGATAGTAAATTTATCAGATTCTTTTTTCTTTTAATAGAAATAGATAACATTAATGTGATGCGAACCAAATTTTTTTTAGTAATCTCATCAATTTATTAATTAAGAGGGAGTAGATTTATTTGCATTATCTTTTTTTTTGTTGATAACTAAATTGCTTTATCGAAATGCAAATTAACTTGAATTCTTTTGAATTGATAAGAAAAAAAAAATACATTTCGCCTAATCCTTTTATATAATATAATGGATCCGGATAGGATGACATATAATCAAATAATTAAGTAGTTTTACAGCAATACTTTTCTTTTAATAATGTAAAAAATAAATCATGCAGTTAATTTGTAATTCATTGATTAACAGAAGAAATGGTATTCTCAGATTGAATTTTACAAAAAGAAAAGAAGAAAAAAAGAAAAAAAAAGAAATCATCCAGTAAGACAAGAAAGAAAGAAAGAAAAATGAATATTTCTTTGCTCTTTGAAATTATATAAATTATATATGGTATAATTTGATTTACTTATAGGAAAGCAGAAAGTTTACATTTAATAATGATAATAATAATTATAGTCATTTAGAGTTTAGGAATAAAATTTCAATTTTAAATATTTCTGTAAATAAGAAATAAAATAAAAGGAAGGAATACATTTTTAAATATCAGATAATAAAAATTAATAAGAAATTTATTATTATTATTATTATTATTATTATTATTATTTGAAAACAGCAAGAGTTTTATTTCCATCATTTCTTATCAATATCGTTCTAACAACCAAGAAATAATTAAATATATAAAAATAAAATAATATAAAGTTCAAAGTATATTCCTTTTTTATTTATTTTATTTAAAATAATTAATCAGATAAAATAATAATAATAATAATAATAATTACTTACGAATTATTAGCTTCTATTTTTATTGTAAATAATTGTTGTGAATTTGAATCTTCATTCAAAGATTTAGCATGTGTGGCTATCTCTCTAATAATTCCAGAACAATTTGGATTTGCCGTTCCTAAAGCTTTTAATAATAATAATAATAATAATAAAGTTTATTTAAATTTCTTTGCGATTATTTATAAATAAAGAAAAAAGAATAATTATTGAAATTATAAAAAGAATAATTATTGAATTATTAGGAATTACCTCCAAGACATAAACCATGTTCATCAGCTATTAAAACTCCTTTAACACCATCCGTTTTAATCCTTCAATTAACAAATATATGAAAGAATTATAAAAAAATAAAACAAATATTTATTTAAAATTTATTTAGAATTCATAAAAAAAATACTATTTGGTTATTTACAATGATTCTAAAACCGATATTACTGCGGTTTCCATTCTTTGAGTAAATCAGAGTTCGCCTTTGTCTAATAATATAAAAAAAAAGTGTTGATATATATATTTATATATATAGTATACAAGGGCTAATTATTTGTGATCAATACATGCATATAACTTGAAAAGTCACATGTATTTACCCACAAATTTCGAATGGTATATTATAGTTGCATAAATTGTTTTTTTTTTCAAAAGAACAACATTTTATAAATTCATAGAGTTTTGAATCAAATTGTCCCGAATTTTAAGTATTTTTAGTTAATTTATAAAATTTCAATGATATCATCATGATGCAATTTTTGCTGACGACATATTTAAAACGAACTTTTTTTTAAAAAGTTTATTTGCTTCTTGTTCTTGAATTTTTCTTTAAAGAAGTTTCAATGACATAAAATTATTATTTTAATCTTTATTTTAAATGTAAAAATATTATATAAATGGAAAACAAAAATATATTCTTACCTAGATATCACAGAACAATTTTTACCATCTCTCAAAACCTTATTATTGCAAAGGTATTTAACATTCATGAACTTTCTCTCATGATATTTAATTATCTACCCATAACAGATCTTCTAAGAATTCGTGGAGTATGTAAACATTGGCAAATTCTTGATCCACTTCCTCGAAAAATTGTGGGTTTACTTAATTGTATTAAACAAAAACTTGCACCCGATTTACTTATTCTTTCCACTAAACATTTTCGTTCTACTTATGATCCTTATAAATTTCTTGAGATTATTTGTGTATTTAATGATAAACGTTATACAAATGTATTTCCATATGAAGCAGAAGGTAGGATTGAAGTTAAAGGAGAAGAAGAAGAAGAAGAAGATAATAATGAAAATAATGGAGAAAATGATTATAATGAAGATGATTATGAAGATTATGATAATCCAGAAATTGATGATAATATGGATTTGGATATAATGTCCATTGAAAATTATTGGAAACCTGATTATATTCCATTGATTACTTGTGGACATTCAGATATTAGTGAAATTGTAATTAAAGGAAATTTTCATAATCATGAAAGTCATGAAAGGAATATTAAGATCAAACCTGAATGGTGGGGGTTGATGTTAGAAGAAGAGAAAAATTTTAAAATAGAAATTAGTGCGAATACATTAATTTGGAATAAAGGAAATAATGAAACCAAAGATGGAAAGAAGGGAAAAATTATTGAAATTTATTAATAAATTTGGATATTCCCAATTTTTATATATATTTTTTTTTTTTATATTTTCTCATTCTCTAATAATTGTATATTTATTAAAGATAATAATTATTTTATTAACTGTATTTATTAATTGTATTTTATAACTGTATTTTATAATTGTATTTTATAATTGTATTTATATATATGTTTAATAATAATTTAATACTTCTCATAAGTTGCATATTATTTTTATTAATAAAATTCTTAATTGATACAACGCGATAATTCATATCGGAGCAAAAATTTTTAGGTACTTTATTTCTAGTTTACAATATTTATATATAATAATTTAATAATTTGAGAAAAATTTATAAATTTATAATAATAATTTATATAATTTATATAATTTATAGGAAAAAAAAAAATCTTAGAAATACTGTATATAATTTATATAATTTGTATAATTAACGACAATAAAATTTTTTGAAAAAAGAAACTTGGATTAAAGTAAACTATCGTGAATACATCATTGCAATTATGGCAGCGCCAATACATCCACCATCGAAAATTCCACTTAATTTGATCTTTTTAGCTTCTTTTATTTGTTGAATATCTTTCATAGCTTTACTCACCAAGATAGAATATTTAAAATAATGATGAAATATTGAGCCATCAATAGCAACTCGAATTTCTCTTTCAACTTCAGGAAATTCTGGGCATTGAAGTTTTATCAAAGATGCAATTGCCGCCGCTTGAAGTTGACACGAACGTCTTGAAAATTTTTGAACAATTCTTTTTATAATACCTGCATCTTCAATACTCGGATTATTAATAAAAGTGAAATTTTTTGTTAAAACTTTTAATGTCCCAGTGCAATCTTTACTCAAATCACTAAAAAAAAATAAAATAAAATAAAAAATAAATAAATAAATGGAAATAAACCTTTTTTTTAAAAAATATTTTTTCACTCCCATAAAGACTCTTTTTTCTTCTTGCACTTACCTTTCAATATCAGACATGTGAGTAGTTTTGAAATTATATTTTATTCCAAGTTCTTCAGGTAATTTACCTTCAAATAATCCAAAATTTTCTACATAATCTACAATTACTAATCTAACCAATTCACCTAAATACATTCCACTTGTCATTTTTTCAAATGGTTGAAATCCAGGCGAATCACTTTGTTCATCTAATAATTTATCATATTTTGTAAATGGTAAAAAATCGGCACCCACTAAACTCCATTCTGTATTTATAATCATATATTCAGGAAATCCCGGTGGAAATTTTTTTTTTTTAATAGAACCTATTTGAACTATGCAAGCAGCATTAGTTCCAGTCCCTTGAATTACTGATACAATAGTATTTTGATCTTTATATGCATTGGCAACTAAAGTTCCAACACTATCATTTACTATTGCTGAAATATGAATATTTATTCCCTACAATATAAAATTATTTTAAATTAATAACTTGTTAATAAATGTTAATAAATGTTTAAAATAATTTTTAATAATTATATTAAAATACGAGTAATACGGAAAAACGGAAATGAATTACAGGAGAATGATCGACCAACCAGATGATTGTTAACTCCTTCATCTGGTTAATAATATCATATATTAAAAATAAAATATTTGTAACATCATATTTTTAAATTAATTTACCTTTCGGTTATAAGCTTGTTGTAAAAGTTCAACAGGATCTTTTCCTTCTAATCCGATCACTTTAAATCCTTTGCCCATACGCATAACTTTACCACGATCGATAGCTGTTTGACTTAAAAAAATTAATTAATTAAGATTATTTAATAAAGTTTTAATTATTTAATTTAATTTAATTTAATTTAATTAACATTCATTTTATTTTATATAATTTAATTTTATCAAATATTCCTTACTTACTCTATAGGGAAACTGAAGGTCACTCCCATAAACATTTTATCATTATTGGTATTAACAACCTTCGAACTAAGTGATTCCAATAACTCTTGAGTTATTGATGCGATCCAATCAAATAACTCTTCGGCCGTTCCCATTTTTAAGTGATCAGGGATGACATATATTCTTTGTTCTACACTTGTCTTTCCATCACCTAACAATGTTACTGCAGCAACTCGCAAATTGGTCCCTCCGAGGTCTAAAGCAAAATATGTTCCCATTTCTTTCCCAGTAGGAAGTCTCGATACATATGAAGGTATCATAATAGAATGATCATTTGTAAGTCCATACTGATAAGATTCTATAAAACTATCCACAATTGATAATAATTTTGGTGTTTCAAGAGAGGTTTCTTTTTCAAATTCCAATAAAGATGTTGATAAATCCATTATTATTAATATTTATTATAATAATGTTTGTTATAATATTATTTTAATTTATATTTATTATTTATTTATTATTTATTATAATATTATAATATTTAGTTTTATAAATTGGTTTGGAAGAATAAATTTTTCAGGAAAAAGATTTAGGACAGAAATGAAAAATTGTCAACCTTCTAAAAGTTTAAATTATCTGCAAAAATCCAAAATTATTAACACGTGTAGTACTTGATTCATTATAGTTCTCTTCTTTAAGCATAAAAAAACGAGGGTCCCTCGATTCACATGACTCACGGACTCTCAATTTAGTAAATAATTATTATTTAATTGGTGTATTTTTTCTCGTTTAAGTGTCTTTAGGTGCCACAGATCATCCGAACAATATTTTTATAAAACAATTATGACAATCTTTAGAAATTTGAACCAAAAAAAAGTTTATAAATGATAAAAACTATTTCACTTATGTCATAAAGCAGGAATTATTTATTTAGAAAATATGGATAAAGTTTATCCCGTGAATGATGAAAAGGGCATTCTTTATTTTATTTATTGACACTACTGAAAATATATAAATTAGAATTCCTTTTTAACTGGCTCCAATTTTATACTTTTTTTTTTCGAATAATATTTAAATAAATATATTCTTGTTTCCATTTATTAATTTTGCATAATCTTACATAATTCCATAATTTAATTTTATAGGATGTGATTTATTCCTTATTTAGTGTACTAATTATCAAAAAATTTCTATATAGATGTAATAAAGTCCATTATTAAGGAATTTTTGGACACAACATGTATGATTTGCCCCAATAGCCTAATGGATATGGCGTCGCCCTCCTAAGGCGGAGGTTCTAGGTTCGAGTCCTAGTTGGGGCGAATATAAAAGTTTTTTTCGTTTTAAGTTCGAAATTCAAGTTGTAATAGAAAAGTATGAAGTAACCTGCAAAAGTATTTAATATATTGACTGGACTATTTATATATAGAATCAGAGATGGAAAAAATAATTTTATTCCTTATTTAAATAAATTTCTGGATTATTATTCTTGTTCTTTCTGAATTACACAAACAATCAAAAGATTTTTGGCACACCAAACATTTTCATCCTCACGAATACATTTAGTTAATTTAAATGGTTTTTCTTCATCTGGTGTAAGGGCTACTGACTTCACTTGTGTAATCATAAAATCTAATGCTCTTTCATCAAATTTTTCATCACCTACTTGCAATAATTCTGTCATCGCCAAAACCGACATATCAGCCAAAGTACGTGCATAAAAAGCACTCTCTAAACAATATGACTTTAAAGTTGGTTTACTATTAGTCTTTTCATTATATTCTTTATATTGCAACTTCAATTCTTCCAAAATTTTTCCTTCATATAAAAGCTCTTTTCTTGCTTTGACGATTAAAGAAATTCGTTTGAGAATTTCGAAATCTCCAACTAATTCTTCATAATATTTGTAAATTAATGGTAAAAATAAAAATTCCAAATGAAATACAATATATATTGCACCTCCAGGCTTTAATAATCCATATAAAAATGTAATAAATTTAATAACATCTTGATACGGATCAATCTCGGATTTCCTATAATCAGTTCTAAATAAAATATTTTAAAGTATTTATTAAAAATATTTATTAAAGTATTTATTTTATTAATTGGAAAAAGTATTTATAATTTGGAAAAATGGTATTTATTAAAACTAAAGTAAATTTGGAAAACAAAACAAAAAATTTTTACTTACAAATAGTAAATCATATGCGAACAATTAATGAAGTCAACAAGAACTGGAGGTTTTGGTAAATCTTTTTGACCGTTGTTGAAGAGATAATCTTGAATTAAACCTTTATAAATAATTCCTTGACTAAGATGTTTATATTCTAAAAATTTTTGTTGATAGGCTTTTATCAAGATAGGATTTGGTTCAATAATATGAATAAAATTTTTACGATTTGATGAATTATTTAATTCATCTGCAAAAAACCAATCGATAGCTTCTCCAGATCCAGCTCCAACATCCAAAATATGAAATTCATTTGATGTAGAATTATTAACCGTTGAACGAAAAGTTTCACACAATGAAGGGTAGACAAGTTCTCGACTATCTACTCCCAAAAAATCTGATGGTGACCTTGGAGTTATCACACCACGTTTAAGAGCCAACATACGATTGCGAAATACATGTTCATAGACTTCATTGTTGTTAAGATTTTGAAATTCTACTCGAACGCTAGTTTCAGCATCACGTTCTTCTTGAGAAAACACAGTATAATCCATAGAAATAATAGTGAAAAGTTGAAAAAAAAGTGAATGAGGAAATAAATTCTCACGCACACCTTAAATAGCTATAAATAGTATAATGTGATTATCATTGATTTTATTTTTTACAATGCCCGCCCAAAATGATAATATATTAATGATAATTTTATCCGGGCCAACTTCAAGTCGTTTAAGCAATAACCACAATAATTCTTTATCAATAAATTTAACACGTTCGCAATCACAATCTCCTTGTTAACGGTTTAAATTCATGTTCATCACACAATTCATTCAAAATAGTAATACGGAAATCACGTTGCATAATTTCGAAATACTTTTTCGCTTTTTTGGGTTAATAATTAAAAGCTGCCAAAGATGGAGTTTAAAGTATTCCAGTTTTAGATATCAAAAACACACCACTAAAATCTTGAATTTAGAATTAGAATTAATTATTATCTGCGAAGAACAATATCCCACATCCATAAATGGAAAATAAATAAAAATAATTATAATTCTTAAATGCTGAAATTTCTTCAAAAGCAGTAAAATACATATTCAAACGTTACAATTCTAAATTATTCCAATTCCACATGCATTTATAACTTTTTGCCTCACAGAGATGTTTTTATCATATATCAATAAAAAGGGTTCGTTTTTATTTTTTTATTTTTTATTTTTTCGATCATTCATTTCTCTTTGCCCTCTTGTCCTTTCATAGATAAAAACCTAATCCGAACTATCCGAACTATTCATTCTTTTTAAAATAAAAATGAAATTTCCATTATTATTCGATTACTTTTTCTTCTCTTCAATATTGTCTCGTTTTGCAATAATTTGGTCAATAAATTCTATATTATTCGGTACTATATACACTGTAGAGGCGAGAAAATTTCGTAAGTATTACGCATACGAATACGATAGTTTTTTTTTTTTTTTTGAATTAATAAGTAAATCTTTAAATTAAAGATACGAAAAAAGACATTGTTTCAAGTAACTTATGTGACCCTTGCGTAAAACAGGTTAGTTTAGTAATTATGATAACATGATTTTTTTTTTTTTAAAAAAAAAAATAATTAATTAAATTTTTTATGTAATTAAAATTTAGTATTCTGGGTATATAACGACTTCAGACAATGCGAACTATTTTTTTTGGTTTTTCGAATCGAGAAACAATCCAAAGAGTTCGCCTCTAACATTATATCTCAATGGTGGTCCAGGTTGTTCCTCAATGATTGGTCTTTTTCAAGAATTGGGACCTTGTCAATCTGTACAAAATACAAGTAAAGTTTGCGACCGCCCTGAAAGCTGGAATAAAGTGTCAAATTTATTATTCGTTGATCAGGTGAATATCAAATAAATTATCGACTGTAACGATATATATTTATATATAATTATTAATCAAATTTTCAAAAAAAAAAACGCAATAGCCGATTGGTGCAGGGTTTTCATATGGTGATAGACTTTTATCTACTACGGAAGAAGCTGCCGAAGTCCTTTATGAATTCTTACAGTTATGGTTTAATCGGTTTCCGGAATATTCGCGGTTAGATTTCCATCTCTTTGGAGAATCTTACGCTGGTCATTACGGTAAGTTCCTTAAATTTTCCTCTTTGTTATAACTTTATTAATTTTTCATAAATGTTAATAATTTTATTCAATGTTATACGTAGTACCCGCAACTGCTGATTTAATATTAAAGAACAATAATTTAAAAAAAAAGAAAAAGTCAGATAACATAATCTCAATAAATTTAAAATCGATTGGTAAATAAATATTTGAAATATTTGTTCGATATTATTAAATTAATTAAATTAATTTCTCTTTAAATAATAGGCATAGGAAACGGATTAATCTCTCCTGCCATACAATAGTAAGTAAATATTTTTTCATCAAAATTTTATATTATAATTTATAATATTCTAATGTTTAACATTTTCATAACTATAAGTGAATCGATGACTCATTATTGCGAACATAGCAATTGTATGTAATTTTCTTGAATTTTTTAAAATCTTATTAAAAATATCTAATTCGATAAAAAAAAAAACAACATTAAATATATAAAATGCGTTTTCTTCATTAGATGGTCACATACTTAGTCCAGACCTTATCTCAAAAATGAAATCGAATTTTCCAACATGCAAGAAATTAAGTAAGTTTATTTTTTAATATTTTTTTTAAAAAAAAAAAAAATTTTTGTTATTTTATTTTTTATTTTTCACTAATGTAATTCCTTCGATTTCTTCATGAAAGTTAACAAATGTGCTGAAACAAATTCTCCCGATGATTGTGGTAAAGCTGGAGATTATTGCGGAATGAATTATTATTCATATTTTCTCGATAATTCTGGTTTAAATCCTTATGATGTTCGTTATCCCAACACTACAATCCATACCCATCCATCACCGGATTATATCAATTATTTAAGTGATCCAGATGTATTGAAAAAAATTGGTGCAAAAATTGAATATACCGAATGTTCTGAAAAAGCTAATTATCCTTTCATTATGGAAAAAGCAGATGAGTAAGTTATTTTTGTCTCATTATTCATTTATTCTTTTATATGCATCAGAATATTTTCAAGTAAATTTAACCAATATATAAAATTTTTTTATTATCATAGCATGAGAGACTTTCTTCCAGTACTAAGTTCAGTTGTAAACCAAGGTATTCGTACATTGTTATTTTTTGGTGATGCGGATTTTGGGTGCAACTGGTAAGAATTTATATTAGTCTATTATCATACTTTTTTTAAAAAAAAATTTTATTCATGTTGTATTCTTTCTTTTTATGAATAAAACAGGATGGGAGGACATAATGTTTCAAAAGCAATCCAATGGAAAAATCAGAAGCAATTTAATTGTGCACCATTCAAAGAATGGTGTTTGGGTGAATCAAAACCTAAAGGAAAAATTCAAACATATTGTGATTTAACATTTATCTCAGTATATGAAGCAGGTCATGAGGTACCATTTTATCAACCAAAAGCTTCTTTAGAAATGTTTAGACGTTGGATTAATAAAGAAGTAATTAATTAATATAGACATAATTTTTTTTTATACATATATAAATTAATAATAATTTTTAATACTAATATAATAAACGATGTGTGTGAAGATTCAAAAACAATTGACATTTGGTGTCACCAAAAAGTTACACGCACTTAAATTGTTTAAATTTAAAATTTATTTTGACAAATGAGTTATCTTTTGCTTATTTATAGTATAACATAACATTATCCTTATAAAATAATAATTTTTTCCTCAAAAAATAACAAATAACAACTTAACTCCATGTCTCATCATTTATCCACAAGTTTGACACATTCTCATATAAATGAACGTACAGATAATTTGTCGTCTTGTTTCAAAAGTTTAAATAAATTAAAAAATGAATTAATCATAAAGTTAGTTGAACCTTCAATTGTACTACGAGGAGATCCACAAGAAGCATCAGGCACTTATTTAAGAGGTCATTTAATATTGAATATAAGTAAATCTATTAATATAAAAAAACTTAAAATTAAATTTTATGGAAAGGCAAAAACATTTTGGGTGACAGGTATTGTATTTTCATACTTTCTAGTATTAAGATTAATTAATATTCTAATTAATATATTCTAATTAATGTTCTAATTAATATTAATACGCTTATTAATATTCACAGGTTCAGGAACTGAACAAAATGCATGTTCAGAAATACGAGAAATTATTAATCATAAAATACAATTTAAACTTTCAACGGCTGAAGTATCATTGCAACATAATCATATGTTTGAATTAAAAAAATTCAAGATTCGATCAGCCACAGTCAAGTTTCCTCCTGGTTCTTATACATATCCATTTGAAATATTCATTCCCGGAAATATTTCAGAGTCTGTTAATACAGAATATGGAACGATCAAGTACAAATTAGTAGCACGAGCTTCACGATCTATATTATTTTCGAAACTTTCAAAAAATCTTGATTTAGAAATTATAAGAATCTTACCGGATTATGATATTTCTGAAGGGATAGGTTTTTCAAGGGATTACAATTCAATACTTAATTATGAAATTTCAATTCCGAAACATGTATTTCCTCTCGGACAAGTAATTCAAATCGATGTTAAATTAATTCCTTTTATCAAAAAGCTAAAATTTCATGGACTAAGTATTAAATTAATAGAAAAAACCGATTACATAGCAAATAACGATAATATAAGGGTTTCCAAAACTGTGGCAATTCTTGAGATCAATGATTTAATACAAGAATATCTTTTAGAAGATCAAGAAGAAGATGATATAGGTAACACAAGTTATCATAGTAATTTCGATTTTCCGATACCAAATTGTAAAAGTGGAACCAACTATTCTATAAATACGCCATTAATTAAAATTAATCATGAATTAGTATTTACATTCAAAATAATTTTGCCACAGAATTTTTATCAAGATTTTAAAAATGAATTTTCTGTAAGGAGTCCAATTACTATAGCTTCTTGTTTAACAGTCAATCAATTATCTGGTTTACCTAATTACGAAGAAAATTCAAAATTTTGTCCATGTGATTCTGAATATCAAAGGGTGGCAAGATTAGTATTGGGTGATGCGGTAGTTGAAAGTTTAAATTGTAGTGGTAGAAATGAAAATAATGACATTGAAATGACGGCACCATCAGGCGATAGATGTTGTGGAAATTGTAATGATTGCATTGAATGTAGTAGCTGCGATGCACGAAGATTTCCTCCAAGTTATGAAGATGATCGTGCACAACATTAAAGAAATTTCGTATTTTCATGTTAAAAATTGGTTTAATCATAAATCTGACCAATTATTATTATAATTATTATTTAGTATATATGTTATGTTAATAATAAATACTATCGCTTAATTCATTTAATTACATGTTTCGTAACCCTATAAAAAATGCATTCCAGAAACACAATTTTTAACAAAATTCTTAAAAAAGAGATAAGAAAAATAAAAAACGGGTTAAAAATATATACACATTGTTTAATAACTTTTTTTATAATAAGTTTTGAACTGTTCGGATCAGTGCCGGATCAGCATTGGATCAGCAAAGCTTCTCGTTAGATGAAGCTTCCATAATATATATGTCATATGAAAAGTTTGTGTAACAAGATCATCAATAAGGAACTTCTGTCATGATCAATTTTTATAAAATAATGATTGGTTTATTGTTATTATTACGCGACACGTAGTGACAAGAATCACATGAGTGATCAAATTTTCACAGTGTCACGGTCTTTATTCTCGTGATGTAGTGAGAACAGGCAATCAGTCGATCTAAACCTGCTTACTAACAATCACGAACAATGTAATTACGTGTAAAATCTGAAGGTACGATGAGCAAGTGGAGTAAAAGTATCTTTTTACTGACTGCTTTGCACACTACTGGAACTGAACAGACTTTTGATGTAACTTTGCCAAGAAATAAAAGAAATAGTTTATTAAAGTTTAATATGGCGTATCTTATCACTTTTGTTATTCCGCTACACTAAATTGCCTATTATTATTAGGATTATTACAAATATAAAGTAAAAAAAAAATGTCTTATTTTATTGTTAAGGCCCAAAAGGAATCTCTCTTCTTCCCTTCCCAACCCGCAGTTATTTTATATCTTCCCTTTGTTTACCTTCATCCATCATCATCTATAAACACGGGGATGAACAATTCATCCACCTTTTTATCTCTCGTGATTCCTGCCAATTTCGTGCCACCTCAACAGTTATTAGATGCAGGACGATCTTTATTAATTTAATACATTTATAATAAAGCTGATAATTAATCTCATAATGAAATAAAATTGTATATAAAAGGTAACGAATTTTGAATTTCAATTTAATAATGATAATATTTAATAATGACATGATAATACAAATACATAAATATAATAAAATAATACATTTAAAGAATCATTCGATATTAATGTACGAAACATAATTTTTTTTTGATTATTCGAATTAAATAAATTAAATAATTCAATAGTAGAGAAATTCTTTTTGATTATTCGAATAAATAAATTAAATCATTCAATAGTAGAGAAATTCTTTTTTACGCTTTATTTTCCGTAATAATTTCTTCAACTTTTTCTTTCTTTATATTTTTATCTTTCTTTCGATTATAAACTACAAGAAATGCGATTATACAGAGCACAACAACCCAATAGACAAAATATCCAACTGTTTGACCAAGTGTAGCTTTGCTTCGCCACCCAAAAATTGTTTTCATTATATCCCAAAAATGATTTTTTTTGGGATCACAGCACGTAGCATTCCAGAGGACAATTTCTTCTTCGCCTTCTTTTTTTGTGGCTTCCTCTAATTCATGAATTGCTGTTGAAAATAGTCCGGCGGCGATAAATAACAAGAGTACGGTAGTTGAAATGAAAAATACGTGTAATGAAAGTTTATGGGATCCTGCATAGATAATCCATCCAATAAAGAATCCTGCCAAAATACCAGTAATAACTGGAATAGGAAGACCGGAGGCAGGTTTGTCAAATCCAATCTGTTAAAAAAAAATTGTTAACGTTTATGAAAATAATCAAAATGCATTATAAAGACAGACATGTTAATAAGATATTTACCCCTCCAATAAACACAATCGATTCCAAAGATTCGCGTAAGACAACCGTAAATGGCAATATAATTAAGGCCCATCGGTTCCCTTTTTTGTGTTTTTGAAGATATAATTCTGTTGCATCTTGAAGTTTTCCTTCCCATTTAGCTTTCCATGTCGAAATTCTTACCATACTCAATGACATAATGGTTATAATAACTGAGGCAATAAGACAGAATGCTCCCTCTATTTTTTAAAAAATAAAAATAAAAATAAAAAAATTTAATAAAATAAAAAATTCGATTTTCTTTGTGTGTGTGTAAATAATAAAAGTAATTACCCCATGCTGCCTCACTATCTTCCCATAAATTTCTAGCAACTGTATAGAAAATGCCAATGAAAATTGCTCCAATTATCAATGAAATTATTAAACCAGCACCAGTACCAATCCAGATTTGTCTTTTAAGCTTTTTTCTCAAATTCAAATCATCAGGAACGAGTTTATCGATAAAACCTAAAAGAACAGCGAGTATAATTGTCACTTCTAGAGTTTCGCGAAAGAGAATGAAAAAAGCAGGAATGTCAAATAAATAAACCATATTTTAAGAAATATTATAATAAAAGATATGAATATTAAAGATTATTAGATAGTTTGAAAGTAGGAATGAGATGTAAAAAAATTTCACAACGGAAATACTGAATGAAACATCCTTTTTATAATTATATTCAATGCCATTGAAACATTATTAATTTAATCATTTTAATTTAAAAAGTATAAATATAATTAATTTCCATAAAGAAATTTAATTATTTGTAAGTAGCGTACTCAAAATTGATTCCAATTTTAGTTTGTAATCATCGATCAAAAAATTTTTTTAAAAAATTATTGTCGGATCTTGATAAGAGATCGTTGTACCAAAGAATTAAAATTTTTTTGCTTTTTCCGAAATGACGAGAACCTTATTTTGTTTTTGTCGAGGAACCAGTATTTAGCAAATTGAGTTAAATTAATATATTTTAAATTTGAAATTTGTAACTCTGAAAGACGCCTTTTGTCAATAATTGAAAACAATATTTATCAGATTTCTAAAATCTGATAAAACTATCATTCAAATTTTTATTGGTTGAAATATAGTTATCAGATTTTTCGTATCACGACACAATAATATTTCCATAACTATATTACAAACATTTCTTATATAGTTAACGTTACTTAAAAAAATTCCCAAAAAGGCTTATCAGATTTTGCACCTCGATACATTTTTTTTTGTAGATGCATGAACTTTATCATTCCTTTGAAACTTATTTTATTTATTTTTTTTTTTTACTTACTTGATTGTTGTCATTTATGTCATGTCATTAATAATCATCTATTTCCACAAGATATCTAATGATAAGGATTTGATTATGTAAAATATTTACGAAGTAAAAAAAATTCAACTGGTTCATTTTTCAGTTAATAATACTTGTCACAACTAACACAAACTTTTGTAAGAATTTGACGAATAACTTTGATGATATAATACAATATGTATATATATTACATATAAATATTTCTCAACTTTAGTAAATAATTCTCGCGTGTTATTTAGTTAATTTTTCCAATTAAGAATTCCATTAAAGTGATCTTCCCGAATTATTCCGTAAACATCAACATCTAGAATTGCATATTAGTGATTAAATAGACACTAAACCAAAAACTTTCATAATATTCTTCATTTTTACAATTTAAAATATTTATTTATTGAAAATCCCTACAGATATTTAATAAACGAATTAAAGTATATTTTATATGGAGAAAAATTTATCAAATAAAATAATATGATATGAATTATAAATTTAAAAAAAAATTTTAAATATAAAAGATAAAATGTTTAATGATTTTGGTATAATATTAAATATCTTGGTAGAGTTGCCTAATATAACATAAATATAGAATGAAAAAGAATAAGTATAGAATGAAATAATGAAAAACAATTAAAAATAATTTGTAAATAAATTACTTACACATTCTTTGTCGATGATTAATACACTTCCCTTAATTGAGGAAACGATATCAACAACAAACATAGCTTTTATTTCGGTTAAACCAACGTAACCATGAGACGTAGCGGGATTATCTGCAAACCACATTTCTGTGAAAAAAAAAGGAATTAAAAAAGAATATAAAAAAAAAAACTTAATGACGATCATTTATCACATGACAATGGAACAAATATATAATTTGGGAAAACTTACGACTGGAATATTTTGAACATTTTGTTTGATTTCCATTTTGTATAATGCCGCACATTCCACAACCAATTTTACAAAACGAATAATTACTCCTTTGCGTAATTAATTGTCTAGAATTACAAATAGTCCTTGTACCATGAAACATACGATGTGTTGAATTGTTTTTAAATAATTTCTTATATTCTTCATGAGCTTCAACCAATTTAAAAGGCATTTGTAAATGCATTATTGAAAGAATCTTTTGATTAAGTTTTGAACTAAATAATTTTTCAATTTCAATATATTGCGGGTCATCAAAATTTAAGCTATTTATTATAGTTCTAGTTGTTCTTTTATTGGTAGAACGTGATGTAATTCTGGGGTTAATTTGTTTAATTGGTTTGGTTCCATGGTCTTTGAATAAGATTAAATATCTTGGTAGAGTAGCCTAATATAACGTGAAAATAGAATGAGAAGAATGAGTATAGAGTGGAATAATGAATATTAATTAAAAACAATTTGTAAATAATAATAATTAAATTATTTACCCGATTTCTGTTACTAGTCAATACACTTCCATTAATTGGAGAAATAATATCAACAACAAACATAGCTTTTATACCAGTTAGACTAGTATAACTATAAGATGTAGTGGAATTATCTGCAAACCACATATCTGTGAAAAGATTAAATAAATAATAAACGATTATTTATTTATTACATGATAATGACAATATATAAATTTGGAAACCTTACATCTGGAATGTTTTGAGTGCTTTTTTAGATTTCCATTTTGTATAATACCGCACATTCCACAACCAGATCTACAAAACGAATAATTATTCTCTTGCGAAACTAATAGTTCAGGATTACAAGCAATCTTTGTACCATGAAACATACGATATGTTGAATTAACATTAAATGTTCTCTTATAACCCTCATGAACTTCAACCTTCTTAGTAGGCATTTGTAAATGTATTATTGCCATAATATCTTGATTTGGAAGTCCTGAACGAAATAATTCTTTAATTTCAATATATTGCGGGTCATCGGAATTTAAGTTAGTCATTATAGTTCTAGTTGTTCTTTGTGCGGTTTCGTCTTTTTTTATTTCGTTGTTATTTCGTGTGATTCCATTGTTAATTGATGGGGTGGTATTTATTTCATTGTTGTCTGGTGTAGTTTCGATTTCATTGTTGTCTGGTGTAGTTTCGATTTTATTGTCATTGTTGTTTGGTGTAGTTTCCATTTCATTGTTGTCTGGTGTGGTTTCGATTTTATTGTTGTCTGGTGTAGTTTCGATTTTATTGTCATTGTTGTTTGGTGTAGTTTCCATTTCATTGTTGTCTGGTGTGG